>APFE030834184.1:57394-240579 GCA_000404065.3 Pinus taeda
GCATTTCATTCCAGGACTAAACACATACAACTCAAGTACCATTTCATACGATTAGTGTTGGAAGATGGAGAGTTGAAGTTGGAAAAGATACACACTAGCCAGAATCCTGCAAATATGCTAACAAAAGTTGTAACCAGGGAGAAAATGAGAATATGCTCAGTTTCAATTGGTATTCAATGATGACAATGAAGATGAGAAAAAGCCAGGTCCAAAGAGGAGTCATTGTCCAGGAAATGAAGCAGCGGTGGAGTTGCTACAATCATTCTCCAAGTGGGAGATTGTTGAGTATGGAGCATGATTGTTTAGAGGTCTTTGTTTCAGCCAGATGTATACCCCAGGAATTTTTTACATCCCTCCACGCGGGGGGGACTTGTCCCCCCGGCTAGGGGGTCCGAGGGCCAGCAGTCCACCAGCGGGAGTTTCGGGGGCAGCACCCACGAAGCTAAAAATAGATGTAAAATTTCCTTGTAAAAGTATATTAATTTTTAGTCAATCTGGGTCGTTCATTAGGTGGGTGATCTGATGGTAGAACTTATGTTTAGTTTATAGTTTTTTTCCCTAGAAATAAACCCCTCTCTTTGTATGAGGGCATTGTATTTGAGGCTGTGTAATAGATGTGTATTCTCCGAGCGAGAAGCAGAGAGGTGAGGCTGTGAGAGAAAACAAAAGATATTACAGCAGATCTGTTGTAGGTTGTGTCTCTTCATTTCGTTGGATAATAGAAAGGAAGGGCTGGCTGTTCGGGGTGGACATAGTCCAAACTGGGTGAACCACGTATATCTGTGTCTCTCTTGTTTTATGCATTTTCTGTGTTTATATATATGCAATATTTTATGTGTTCCATTGCTCAGTAATATATAATTTTCTAACATAATTCACATGTTTTCAAAATACAAATGGGTTTGGGAAGGGGCACAAACAATTTTGCAAAGCTCATTTCGACAAAAAATCTCATACATTTTGCATTATCCAAAAACTGCCATCATTTACAGTTATTTGGTGACTCACAAATTATTTGCAATTGGTTGAATAAAACAGCTCACTGTAATACATACACTTTACAACACATTTTGGATAAAACACATAGACTCATATGTCATTTTGACATCTTCTCTTGCCATCACATCTACAGGAAACGAAATTCAGCCGCTGACAGCTTATCCTAGGAGGCGGCACTGAGGGACAACACTAATTGATTGATCATGGAGGAAAGAGACAACATCAGTTATCAATGTTACCACAGGCCGTTGATAGAGCTTGGAACATGAAATATTCAATTGTGATGTATTTTTTGCTTTTTGGATTTGTAGTCGTATGCCAAATGTAATTATTCATTGTTTTTATTTCTTTTAGTACAGACAGTTTAGGGCTCTCTGCTAAGAGCTCCATGGTATATATATAGACTTTTCATATGAGAAAGCCTTTTTGAATGGGCTGATGATGGAGATGCTACGCATGAATATTTTATATGCAATGCATTTGCAAAATGCAATTTCTTTATTAATATAGAAAGTGTGACATTTTCCACGGGATAATATATTATATTAATATATAAGGATAACAATAAAAATTCAATTGACTCACGTTGAAATATTATTTAATATAATAAATTTGTAGAAGATTCACTGCAAATATAACTTTTAAATAAAATAGATAATAATAAATTATTATTATTATTATTATTATTTTATTATATCAAATTCATATATTTTACAATTCCTGTAGATGGGATGTTTTGTCAAAGGTTTGACAGGATTGGCATGGGTCACCATGGAGGAGAGCTGATTTAAGTGGAAGAGATGGACAATAACATCTCCAAACTACAGGAACCCTTGTCACTTCACCCACGATGGAGGGCTAGTCTCATATTGACCTTAAAATGATTATGAGGATTGAAGGTGGGATAATCAAGATTTAGACTTAGCTGACTTTCAAATGGTCAATCAAATTGAGAATATTAGAGAAATTGGGCTTTCTCTATCCTCTTGATGTTTATTTGGATTGTTATGCTTGAATCATGCTTATTTAAATCACTATGTTTGGATGAATATGGAAGTGGTAGACTAGAATTTGCATTGGATATGGGTTTTATTTCAAGTCAAACATGGGATTTTTCTCACCATTCTAGAGTTTACTTTGGGTAGAATGACGAGGTGTTAATTTTCCTTTGTAGTAGCACCTAGAAGAGTTGGAACATGGCAATGTAGTCCCTAGAAACTATCTTTTGTGCAAATCCTTAAACCTATGTTGAGCCTCAAGGAGACACCAAAGGCTTCTTGTAGATATTCAGGTAGCAATTTCCGCTTGTAGAATTGAGTGTCTAACATGGTTGAAGCTCGAAACATTGGCCATGCATAACTATTAAAGATATTGACATAGAAGAAAAGGCTTGAAGCTTAATGTAGTATGTTGTATCAATTGGTTCTTAACCTCACCAGAATTTCGATGGCTACAATTTCCAATCCAAGGATGTAAATTGGGTCTGCTTGATATTTGGAAAAAGAAGATGAAATAATACAACAAGCCCTTGGTGACCTAGAAATAAAACACATGGAAGAAGAGCTTGTGCTAGTAACACAGGATAAACATGAAGCCTAAAGTGAACATGATTTTCTTGATTATAGGTTGAATCATATTTCACAAAACAAATTTGTTATTAGGTTAGTATATTATGATAAATATCAGTAATATCTTATTGAACTATCTTCTGTAAGACAAAGCAATTCTAATATAAAACTCATTTTTGAATTCTGAATTTTAATTCTTGGAAAACCCTCCTCTATTTGCATTATTATATTATTTAGTGTGACCAAAATAATTTTTATATAAATATTAATCATTTCAACACGTGTGTGTTTGTGTGTGTTATATGATAATAACTTGACAATGTGTGTGTGTGTGTGTGTGCACTCTTT
Organism: Pinus taeda; assembly: GCA_000404065.3. Taxonomy (NCBI): domain Eukaryota; kingdom Viridiplantae; phylum Streptophyta; class Pinopsida; order Pinales; family Pinaceae; genus Pinus; species Pinus taeda. The sequence goes on from APFE030834184.1 coordinate 60,310, forward strand.
ATTTTTTTAATTTTTTAAATAATAGAGTCACTCAAAGTATAATTTTATTTATTATATAAAATAATATAATAGATCTTAAAATAATCTTGAATGGGATGTCTAATCGAAGATATGATGGGACTGACACAAGTCACCACATGGATGTAACGATTGAGAGTAGTGGGGTCTAGTGGCAGGGGGGGGATATCCAGTTAATTCGAATAATGGGAGAGTTAAAGGAGAGATATGGGAATACAACCAATCATCATTTGATCTTGGTCACCATGGTTGGTGGTAAACACTCCACTCTTTCCAATGGGTAGGGGATGATATATCTCGCAATATATGAATTGTTTAGGTAATGAAAGCTAACAATACTAGAGTCTTCGACCGCCTTGTTTTTTTGTGCAAGAAGGTTGGCACCTGAAGGGTAATGAAATATATGAGTTTGCTGAAGAAAGATTGTGGACTTCAAGTCGATAATTTAACCCTTAAATATGGAGGCATGGATCAAGGCAATGGAATTTTAAAGGATGAACATCAGGTTGGGATTACAAATAAGGGACTAAAGAGATTTTCTTACTCAATTTCTGGTGATTATTCTAGTAGTTTGTGTAGTTTTGTGTTCTAGTTGTTTCCATAGTTAATTAGGGAGGATTTTGGCATAGGACCATGTGAAGGAGAACAAGTCTTAGGGATCCTAGTTCAAGGAGGTCATTGAAGGCAACACATAAAGGACTGCACAACTACATATTGGAAATAATACTGAGAGGGGGGGTGAATCAATATTATCAAATCAATAACTTTTTCATTTCATACTCACATTTATATATGCTACTTCAATAAAGGTAACTCGCGTGTACACACAACACTCTTTAAAGTAACCAACGTATATCCAACAAACTTATGATTCAGTTAATTCATCATATGTTGATATTTAATTAATGCATCAGTACTTCATTAACCATATAGATAGTAACCATGTTTAGTAATAACAGAACAAACTGTCATACATAAGCAACAAACATGAACACCAAGATTTAAGGTGGAAACCCAATGGAGGACAAAAGCCACCTGCTGATGTCTTCTTTCAATATAAGAAAAAACTTGTTTACAATCCTGTACTGGTGAAGGCTCATACCAATACGTAGGCACCCACCTGCAGAAAGCTACAAACTTCTCTCGTTCTCTAGCTTCTACTGGAAGGGATCTACAACTCCCTAGCTCTTGTACTAGCCAATCCGTTTACTAGTATGTAAGCACCAGCCTATAAAAGGCTCCAACCTTCACTCATTTTCCCGCTACTACTGGAAGTGAGCTCCAACCCTTGGCTCTTGTACTAGCTGATATGTTTACCAGTTCGTAGGTGCCAACCTACAGAAGGCTACAACCTTCTGTCTTCCTCCAGGGACCACGTTTCATAAATTTTTAGACTGGATACTCCCGGAATACCACAATACACATGAAAGCCTCATTTCATCAAATTTTCATACTGCACCCATCAGCAACATTGAAGCTCAAAATAAATCACCACTGCAATACAACCAATCACTAAAAACCCATCATCACTAAAGAAACTAAAAATCAATCAATTCTAACATTCAGAACATTATCACTAGAACACAGGGTAGAACCCAAAACATTGCATCAACAACTAGAACCAACTACAACTTCAAACATCATATTCCATCATGTATACGCTAATTCAATTTGCCAAACCAGCGTGTATATGCGCATTTATCAAAACAAACAAGTGTACAGATCTGAAAATACTAATTTAAAACTTCACAACTATTCTAGACTTTTGTCATACCCAGATCATAACTTTTGTAGAATAAAACATGCGCTAGTATTCAGATCTAGCCTAATCAACACCAGATCATGCAATGATAAGTCATTTCAATTCTTATGATCTTGATCTAACATTATATCTAAGGTGCACAAAATATTTTAGATCATCTCATAATAATATTTTAGATCATCTCATAATCTAGTATCATAACATATACTTCAGATAGAAGTATTCCTTAGAAACCCATTCACTTGCACACTCTGGCATAATGATATTCTCCTCCTTATATAGTTTTAGGCCTTTCTCAATACCTTGAACCATAACCACTTAGGACCAATACCTCGAGCCAATACCTCAGACCAAATACCTCAGACTAAATACCTCAGAACGATACCTTGGACCAAATACCTCGGACCAATACCTTGGACCAAATACCTCAAACCAAAACCATGATTTTCCATCCCATAAGCACTTTTCCTTCTGGGAAAGTGCATGTATATGTATACTCTACTTTTGTTCTATTAACCCACATGTATACACTACTTGGACAAAATGAATCCGCATATACTTCTTAAATCATTTCTGGAGTTTGGTTTGTAATCCTTTGTTGTTAACCTCTTGCATTGTGAACAATCATCTATGTGAGTTGCCATCAAGGACAACACCTATATCATAATGCCAACAATATCCCCCTTTGGAATTGGTGGCAACCACAACACCAAGATACTCTCCCCCTTTGACATCAAGGGAAAAGGGTAGACCAAGATATTCTCCCCTTTTGATATACATTATGCTATCGATGCTCCCCCTGAGTACATGCAAAGTCTGCAATGATATTTTTCAAAAGAATAACATGAATCTATAACTCAACTAAGTGAGTAGGATATCCCTAATAAAAATGTATCATACATACATCAATCACCCAACCAAGTGGGGATAAAACAAATTTGAATCATCCACACAACCAAGTGGGGATATACCAAATGTTTATACATGACTGAAATAAAAGTTATTTCATCATCCTTCCCATGCATAGTGGGGTTACAAATTAGGTCTTTTCATGACCTTTACATAAAATGATATACATGACATTTATAACAAGGACCAAAAATCTAAACAAGACCATGATAGTCATCAACAACTATCATACACCATATATGATCTGCACCATCAACATCTGTCAGTAGCATCAAGATCAAGAGCCTGTATATGTACATAATCAAAAGAGTCACCTGAATCAAAAACCTATGTGGATCAAGTAATATAATTATCATCATGCACCAAGGTCTTCTAATATAATTCCAAAATGCATTATTAGAAACATATGCTCCCCCTAAACCTGTGCCAACTGTTTATTATCAAATTTGATCATTGCATTTGTTAGTAAGAATCATCAAGGAATCATCATCACCCAGTTATTCATCAACTTATTAACAAATTATGAGGGCCAAAAACACTTCCACATATCATCATCATATTGTAACCATAATTAATTAGAACATAATAGATAATTGACTGAACCATATCATACCCCTTTTCCTAAGTCTGTCCCACTTCTTTTTCTTCAAAACACCATATACATGATTGTGCATCTTCTAACTCGCGTATATACATGACTTATCTTCATAATAACTTTCAACTCCCCATAGGTCTGTTATGTCTGTAAACCAAGCTATGCCACATCTTTCTACAACAATTCCTTCTTCTTCAATACCTTGGATTGTGATGATGTTTTCTCCTTTTAGTATGGTGGCCAAACGTTCTCCTACATTCCTTCGCTTTATGTCCAAATTTATTACACACATAACATCTTGCATGTTTCATATTCCTTCTATCACAATCAATAGCTTTGTGACCAAACATATTCCAAGCAGAACAATATCTCTTAAATTACCTGGAAACTAACGATCTTTCTGTGTGACAGTATTGAACCATTCTATTTCCGCACTTGGTTGCAACATGTCCAAAATTATTACATTTAAAACATTCAACATTGTTTGTCAGAGAAAATAAGCAATTCTCCCTTCCAGAGTTAGGTGGAAATGTTTTTCTTTGAAGTCTTTCTTTCCTTGGTTGTTGATGGGGTTGACCTTTTATCTCCTTGTTGAGAGCTTTCGATTTTGCATTGGAGTTCCTTACCTCATCTTGTGAGCTAGATTCACCTTCATGAAAACCAAGACAAGTCTTTATAATAAGCGAACGCTAAACTTTGATGATTTCATCTAATGTTTCTGATCCTTAAGAAAATCTAAGATTCAGAGTCTTTGTCCTTTTCAATGAGTTTATGTGTCACTTTGTTTATGATTGTATCCTTTTCCGCCAAACTAATTTTGATTTGACTAATTTCTTTAAGAAAATATTCATTTTCTAAGGCATCATTTTCATACGCCATGAGTAGATTAATTTCTTGATCATCTTCATCACTATTGGACAAGCCATCACTATCATCATGAGTATAATAATTTCTATTGCCTACTACAGACATCTTTACTTTGACATGAGGGAATTTAGGAGCATAATGACCAACTCTACCACAAGCAAAGAATTTGAATGGTATCTTACTTATGAATCTTCTAGAACCTCGTTGAAGCTTCTTGACAAAATTTACCTCATCTTCTTCTTCTTAAATGTGTCCTGATTCATTGTACTCTTCCTTTTCTTTTCCATTTACTAATGCTTTAAAAACGGATTCTTTCATATATTATGGACCTCCTTTTCTCATTTCAAAGGAAGTTAGGATTCCATGGAGTTGAGTCACAATAATAGTTTGAAGATCCTGTTTTTCTTTTATGGCAGACACTTTTGGCTCAAATTTAGAAGACAAAGATCTCAAGATTTTCTCAACTAAAGTAGCTTCCTTTATCTCATCACCAATATTTCTCATATGATTTACAATCCCATCTACTTGCAAGAAATAACTAGAAATGCTTTCATCACTATGCATCTTGAGAGTTTCATACTGGATTATGAGAGTTTGTAGTTTAGCATGTTTTACTTGGGAGTCACCTTTGTAGCTTTAAATGATTTTGTCCCATATTTCCTTGGCTATGTTAAGTTGCATGACTTTGACGAATTATGATTCTGATAGACTTCCTAATAAGGAATTGACAACTTTGACATCGATTTCATATGTTTTCATTTCTATTGGATCCGTGGGGACTGTTGTTGGATATTGATATCCTTTCTCCATAATTGCCCAAACATCAGCTCCAAGTGACTGACGATATGCTCTAGTTCATGTTTTCCAATATACCAAGTTGTTCCTGTTGAATATTGGTGGTTTGATAGATCCCATGCCTCTGTGATAGTTCATTTTGAAAGATATCCCTTCAAGCGATCAAGCTTCTTTTGAAAGACCTGCTCTAATACCAATTGTTGAAAATAATACGAAGAGAGGGGGGGGTGAATCAGTATGATCCAAAATGGATTCAAAACACCCTCTAAGTCTTCAAACATTCAAAACTATCACATGAGAAGAACTTTTGGAAAAGTCAAATAATACTTTCAGGATGCAAAAACATGGAGAAAACATTGAAAAACAGAGTATCGGTGGTTTAAAACTATTTTTCATGAGTCGTCGGATCTGGTCGATCAATGGTCTAGATCTGATTAGCATATCGCAATCGACGAAGGCAGGTAGAGCTTATCAAAGGCGAACATATGGGAAGCGTGACAGTGATCAGCGTGACTAAGCAAGAGTCGTTGATCTATTTGCACAGATCAACAATCCAGATTTCATCGCGCTATTGCATCGCTGATATATATATGGACTTAACTGCAGCTTGGAGGATTAGTGACATGCGACTTCGATATCGCAATATCGCATTGGAGCAATGCAAGGGAGTAGGGCCAATAACAAATGCGACTGTGATAAACCAGATCCGATAAAATTATAAACGATATTCGATATAATTTCAAGTCTGGAAAAAGGGGTTTTTCAATGTAATCAAATTTTTGTTAAATAAATGAAACACAAAGGATAAAGCGTCGATGTAATGAAACCAGACCCGAAAAGGTTTGTTAATGCAAATATATATTATTTCAAGTCTAATATGAGCGGGATTTTCATGTTTTAATGTACTTTTAAATATAAAAGGAAACAATAAAACAAGCGAGATTTCGGGAGGACCAAAAGTGGTAAGAGCTTTTGGCCAGGCTCCGCTCGAGCCCATACATTGGCTGCCATGTTTCTAGGACCTAGAGAGAGAAAACCACTCTTTTCGAGTGGTTAACCCCCATACAAATGAGTTGCCCAAAATGAACCTCAGACGTTGGATCCATATCTCTCAAATCAACAGTGGAGATGTGATAAGCAATTAAAAGGTGGACCTGATAGGAGTATAGAGCGGATTTAAAGAGATTTGAAGTCTGGTAAATGATAGTTTGGCAAAGTTTCTTGTGTTTTCAGTGTATTTCTCCATGCAACCAGAGAACGTTGTTTTTGGGGATTTCAAAGGCCCAATGACCAATTCTATTACAAAACAGGTGGCCACCATCCCTGTAGGTGTTTAGCAATGATTTCTAACACTCAGAGGAGGATCTGAGTGGACAAAAGTTGGGAAGCCAGAGAGCTCGAGAAGGAGAATTGAATAGACAGCGCCAATTGGCTTTAAAGCTATAGACTAATACGGACAAAGACAAGCAATTCCGAGACAGAGAGAAAACAAAGATAGAGAGTCAGTGAGGAGAGTCTGTGTACTCAGAAAGACTTGGGCGATCCAAGTAAAGCCTCGTTGTTCGTATCTTTGTGTGAGACTCAAATTCAGCTCACTTATGTAAAACTATGCTTTTGAAGACATAATAGAGAGGTCACCACTGAAGGCTAGACCAGGAGACATAGCCCAGGAGTATCGGGTTAAATCCTTATTAAACATGTTGTGTTTATGTGTGTTTGTCTACTATGTTCTTTAACTGCTTCATTGTTTATGTATTTCGCAATCTTATCAATCCATTGCACAAAGTAACATAAGAAAATCCATGCACATGAGTCTATAATACCTTAATAATTGTCTAAGATGTCATTACTAGATCACAATATTATCAAATCAATAACATTTTCATTTCATACTCACATTTATATATGCTACTTCAATGAAGGTAACTTGCATGTACACACAATTGGCTTTAAAGTAACCAACATATATCCAACAAACTTATGATTCAGTTAATTAATCATATGTTGATCTTTACTAAGTGCATCAGTACTTCATTAGCCATATAAACAATAACCATGTGCAGTAATAATAGAATAAACCATCACACATAAGCAACATACATGAACACCAAGATTTAAGGTGGAAACCCAATGCGAGACAAAAACCACCTACTATTGTCTTCTTTTAATATAAGAAAAATCTGTTTACAATCTTGTACTGGTGCAGACTCATACTGGTACACAGGCACCCACCTGCAGAAAGCTACAACCTTCTCTCATTCTCCAGCTTCTACTAGAAGGGAGCTACAACCCCCTAGCTCTTGTAATAGCCAATCCATTTACTAGTACGTAGGCACTAACCCACAGAAGGCTCCAACCTTCACTCATTTTCCAGCTGCTACTGGAAGGGAGCTCCAACCCTTGGTTCTTGTACTGGCCAATATGTTTACCATTTCATAGGTGTCGGCCTACAGAAGGCTATGACCTTCACTCTTCCTCCAGGGACTACGTCTCATAAATTTTTAGAATGGATACTCCTGGAATACAACAATACACATGAAGGCCTCATTTCATCAAATTTTCATACTAGACCCATTAGCAACATTGAAGCTCAAAATCAATCACCACTAAAATACAACCAACTATTAAAAACACATCATCGCTTAAGAAAATAATAATCAATCAATTTGAACATTCAAAACAATGTAACTAGAACACAAAGTAGAACCCAAAACTCTGCATCAACAACCAGAACCAACTGCAACTTCAACCATCATATTTCATAATGTATATGCTACTTCGATTTGTCGAACCAACGTGTATACGCACTTTTATAAAAGCAAACCAGCATACAGATCTGAAAATACTAATTTAAAACTTCACAACTATTCTAGACTCCTGTCATACCTAGATCATAACATTTGCAGAATAAAACATGCATTAGTATTCATAACTAGCCCAATCAACATCAAATCATGCAATGATAAGTCATTTCAGTTCTTATGATCCTGCTCTAACATTGTATCCAAGGTGCACAAAATATCTCAGATCATCTCATAATCATAGCCCCTAAAACATAACATATACTTCAGATAGAAGTATTCCTTAGAAACCCATTCACTTACACACTCTAGCCTAATGATCTTCTCCTCATATAGTTTTAGGCCTTTCTCAATACCTTGGACCAATACCTCGGACCAAACACCTCGGACCAATACCTCGGACCAAATACCTCAGACCAATACCTTGGAACAAATACCTTGAACCAATACCTTCGACCAAAACCCTAATTTTCCATACCATACATGCTTTTCCTTCTGCGAAAGTGCGTGTATAAGTATACGCTCCTTTTGTTCTGTTAACCTGCATGTATGAGCTACTCGGAAAAATGAACCTCCGTATACTTCTTAAACCATTTATGGAGTCTGGTTTGTAATACTTTGTTGTTAACCTATTCCCCTATGAACTATCATCTATGTGAATTGCCATCAAGGACAACACCTGTATCATAATGCCAACACTAAAAAGGTAGGGAGAGGCATATAGGTAGGAAAAAAAAAAATCTTTGAAATTGGTATAGAGAGAAGCTTAAGGGCATTGCTGGTAGGTAATGCAATAGATGGAATGAAGTGCAAAAGAAATACCCATCATAAGAAGCAAGTAGAAGCATCTAGCTGGAAAATATAACAAAGGTAGAGTAGATTGTGGTAGTGGTAGAGCACAAATTCTAACATGGGTCTTTAAGCGAGGCAAAGAAGGAAACAGAGGAATTGGACAAGTTTGTAAGGAAGAATGGATAGGGGATATCTAACCAGTTGTTGGAATAATTAGATGGGTGAGTTAGTGACATGGTCTACTCTAAAAATCATGATACCAAATACTTTAGATTACTGGAAACTCATTGAGTCATCAAGCCATTGATGTCCAAAGAACTTGAACCAAAAAGACTAGAGCTACAATACCTCTTCCATACAATTCATCTCTTTAAGGGTAAATTTGAATCCTTTTGCAAGGGCATGTTTCGGGTGGAGATTTTGTTACCCCAACTAATGGAGAGGATAAGAAAAATGGGAAAGTAGAATATTTCCATGGTTTAGGGGGATCCATGATGATCTTATTCTGACCACAAAGGATAATTATACAACAAAATAGCATCAAACTATGGAGGTAAGGGTCAAGACAATTGTGGAGATAATAGTGCAGGAAATTCCACATTCCCCTACTATTTAACTATAATTTCTTCAAGTTCATTAATTTTTATAAATATATATATACTAATAACTATAAGAATATTTGCATTAAAAATTTTAACTAACTCATATGACATATCAATAACTAGTGAAAGACCCGATTTCATAATGGTCAAACCTCCATTAAATAATAACTATTATATATAAAATTACAATAAAATAAAAATTTGTTTTAGAAAAAACAATATTTACATACCAACAAATAAAACTTAAATAACATAAAATACATATACATATCTCTTTACTATTTATTTAACTATTTCAAAGCTAATAAACCATCACCTACTTTAAGCCCGAGTAAATAATGCAACTAGCTCTTAACAAGAGCATGTAAATTATGAAAAGTCTTCTAATTTAATCGAAGTTCATTTAACCTTCTATAATAATTGTTTTTTTTTGGTACATAACCATCTAGGAAATTAAGCTTTTTTTGAATGATTAAAAAAACTTGTCATTGGTTTTGTTTGGTATATAAAAATAATATTGAGGGGCCTTTCCATCTAGGAGATTAAGATTTTTTTGATGTTCAAAAAACTTGTAATAATGGGAAAACAAGTTTTAAATTTCAATGTTCAAGTAAAAAAAGTTTTAAGAAAGCTCATAAAAAAATATTACAATTAAATGATAGATAAAAATAAAGTATAAGTTTAGGCTTTATATCTACTATTTTGTAAAGGAGACTCAATAGGTAAGATAGTTGAATTAAACAACAATAATGAAGATATTATTCAAAGACACTAGAGGATAAACAATACTCCAAGGAAGGCCTTGGAGTAACCTCCTCTTACACTATACTTGGAAGTCTCGAACCGAGAGTGTCGACATAGCTAGTATAAGGCTATATAGGGTCCTCAGTGACTAGGATAGGATTGTCCTAGGAACCTTTTGAACCGCATGAACCATCTCTATCATCCCCTAACTCCCTGTTGCCTATTTGACCCTAAACGTTTATGGTGAGTCTAGAGAACCTTTGATAATGGCTTCATATTTTCCTTCAAAGAAATATAACTACTTCTTACCTCATAAATTTATAATATTTCCAGGAATATGGCTTGGACCAACATGGCCTTTGTATGCAAATACATTTTATCCAATGAAAAAATATGGTATCCCTAGTTTGCATATTAACCGGATTGTAAACCCAGCCCTGGGTCTTGGAAAACAACCATTCATTCGTTAGTTCCTAGAGTCGATGCATTTCTTCCTCAATCTCCTCCATGGCCTCTCTGCCTTATGTTAGACACCCAAATAAGAACTAACTACAAGCTTGAATCATGTCTTGTTCATCCTGGTAAATTAGCCTTGGCCCCATCTCTCAATTATGCACCAAGCTTCTAGAGGCTACCATTGGCTTCTTCCCATTAACATTTCATCTCTTGGTAGGAGCCATAAATTGATACACTTTCTGTGGAAGAAAACCTTGACCCAATTTGATATACTATTTAAGTTGTTTTTGCAAGTGTTGCAACTGTTTTGGAAGCTTCATGATCGAGATTGTTAGAGGAATGAGATTTAGGGAGTGACAAAATAATAAAAAGAAAAATTCCTAGAAAGTCACCCATCCCAATACCACTGTGGCCCAAGCACACTTAACTGGAAGATTCTCATGAAATATGATGCATTAATGTTGGTGTGATCCAAGTTACAACTTCATGAGTGACAAAAGTATATGTCATAATGCCTGAGAGAAATATTTCAGCCAAAACATTATAGAAATAATTGAGAATAGGTCACAATGAGTAAGATAAATATTACAAAAAAACATTATAAAGATAACTCATAATAAGGCAACATGCACACGAGAGATATTGCAAAGAAACAATAAAAACGAACCAATTATTTATTGAATTAATAATATCCCATGAAACTACATTGTGAGAAAAACATGATTTACTCCATGGTGAAGTTCTATATTTATACTTTTTATGAATATCTTTCACTGAGATTCATGCCTCCTCTTACATTTCAAATACGATGGGTAAATACGACGGTTTACAAAATCCATGGGTGAATAACATGGATGAGTATCATAATTACAATGGTAAAATTGAAATCATTGTGCCATTATATTCTCACTTTAATATTATTATTTATTTTGTTTATTATGATGCATTATCCATGGTTTTAACAACCATAAATAAAAAACAATTATTAACTGCGGTAATTATTTTCCAATGGGATCAATCCTACCCCTAAGAAGCAATGGTTCCCATTATGTAAAGTTCCCTTCGGGGAACCCTTTGTTGAATAGGAGCATAACTGTGGGTTTGTGGATGACCCAAAACCAAGTGTTGTTGAAGGTAAGGGTTTTGCATGGTTGACTCATAACCGTGGGTTTCTAGATTACCCTAAGCCATGAAGAATGAATATCTGAGGGTAGAGATATCTTGTAATGCAAGTGGTCCAACTGTGACACTATCATTACCCTAAGCCATGAAGAATGAATATCTGAGGGTAGAGATATCTTGTAATGCAAGTGGTCCAACTGTGACACTAATAGTGTGCCACCTAAGAAATGGACTTTAGAAGCAGGGGTTTTGTCTGGTTGACTCATAACTGCGATGAACAAAGATTGGGGGATAGAGATACCTACAATGCTTGTGGTTTAACTACTTGTGGTTTTGTGTGGTTGACCCATAAATGTGCTCAAATATTTGGCTTGTGGATTTTCCTGGTAGAGATATGATGGATTATCTTTGTAAATTATCACCATGTAATGAGATGTTGTAAAAGCTTCCATCATATCACTCCTCTATTGTGTAAGTGCTTCCTCGAGCAACAGTTTGACATGATCTCCTACTCTGTCATTTTTCTTTCCGTCCAGCACGTGAAGTTGTCAGGTCTGTGAGGATGGTCCTACAAAGGTTGCAATTTTGAGTCTGAGCTCCTTTTACCCTACCTCGTTGGGGACATGTGCAAAGAAATAGACAAGAGGAACCCCACTCTTATACCACTCACCCATCCCAGTGCTACTCTATCCCAAGCACACTTAACTACAAATTTCTCATGAAATCTGACGCATTAATGTTGGTGTGATCCAAATTGCAACTTCATGAGTGAAAAAGGTATATGTCTTAATGTGTGAAAGAAATATTTTAGCAAAAACATTATAAAAGGAATTGAGAATAGGTCAAAATGGGTAAGAGAAATATTGCAGAAAAACATTATAAAATAACTCATAATATGGAACCATATTGTAAAAAAACAATAAGAACGAACCAAATATTTATTCAATTGATAATATCCTATGAGATTACATTGTGAGAAAAATATGATTTACTCTACCGTGAAGTTATGTATTTATACTTTTTACAGAGTCATGCCTTCTGTTACATTTCAAATACCATGGTTTACAAAATTTAAGTACACCCATCACCCTCCACCAAGACCTACTCATCATTCGAGGAATCGGTTGGAGTAGCTGAAATTAACATGCAGCTCCATTGAGTAGAATCCCACGTCATTGTAATTGTATTAAACATACTTTGATCCAAACATGTAATCCATCACCTGCCCAAAGTACCCAACGGTTGAACCACCCCTATTATTTATTATTTATGTTGTTAATGGAAAGCAACATGCCATTCATGTCCGAAGGTGGAATAGAATTGAGTGAGCTTTTAAACGGAAAGCGACTGCCATTCATGTCCGAAGGTGGAATTGTCCAACGAGGTGAAATACAATTGAGTGAGCTTTGTCACTGGAGTTATAACCTACCTCCATCTCCTCCAACTGCTGCGACATGTGTTTACCTTGATCTGAGACCCAATCTAGCGGCACAATAATGGTATTGTTACGAAATGCTATGCAAATTATATATATCTTCTGAATAAAACAAAATAAATTCTATACATTGGTAAAATAATATATAATGTAAATTTAGTTTATTTTCAATAATTAGTAAAAATGATGGTTATTTAGTAAAAATGATGGTTATGATGGTTTATTCAATTTGTGGAAATGACATGATGAACATTTTGATAACTTTGAATTTTATTGTTGAATCTAGAAGTTCTCTCAAAAATCAAAACACATATTTTTTATATTGAATAGAAAATATTTTTTATTGTGTGGAGAGGTATTCTCTAATTCAATAGGGAAGAGATATTGTAATGTCGCCAATATGGAAGAGATATTGTAGTGTCTCTTATTGTCTTGTTATGTAGATATTTTGACTTGGTCAAATTACTTAAAAAAAAATTGATAATTAAAAAATAAAATTGAGCTAAAATAGTTTATTTACATTGGCAGATTTTAGGCTCCAAGTTTTAACAACCCATAGATTTTCCAATGTATATATATATATATATATTCCAATGTATATATATATTATAATATAAATATATATATTAATATAATATATATATTAATATATAATTTTTATGTAATTTTATTGAGTCAAAATGTTTTAATTAATAATTAATTTTTATTTTTACGTCGTAAGGCAGTCCCTTTGAGAAGAACTTCCCTCTCGCCCTCGTGTCATCACTTTCCATCCTTGTATTAGATTTTAGCCGAGTGGAGAATGTTCAACCATTTGATCATCACAGTTGAAAGTTGTTAGAAGGCGGAGAAGGTTGGAGGAGGTTGGAATGCATTTCATCAGAGGTAACATCACCAAGGAAGTTATAAAGATGCCCTTGGGCACTGATTATTCCTACCTTTTTTGGGGGCAGAAAACAAAGGTTGTGCTTTGATCACTCAATGTTTGTCTTCCATGGCTGACACTTATTTTTCCTCTGCAATTATTCCTCCTCCTACTTCACCTTCCAAAACCTCCCAAGTAGTGGATTCTAACTCATCTCATTTCCAACTTCGCAACTTGACATATTCTATGTGTAAGCCCACGCTCTTGAAAAATGTCATTCTCCTCAACATTTCAAACATTATCACCCCCCACAGTGGAGGTTGCGCTCTTTTTGTAGAGGAGATCACTTACTATATTGCAGATTCCAACAAAAATCCCCCTCACTTGGAATACTTGTTTCACCTTCTCAGGTGTCTTTCCTCATACCATGTCTTTACCGACAATAGGGACACTAGTGAGGACTTGAAGCAATACAAATATGGTATCACCAGCTTGTCCAAATCACTGGTGCAGAAAGAAAATGATGAATCGTATGCACCTCTATTACTTGTAATCGACATAAATGACATGTTTGTCGATGGGAGCATCATCAAAAATCTACGAATGAAGGTTGCAATGCCTTCCAAAAATCTTTTAGCCTAGGAAGTTGGGAACATATGAAGAGTGACCCCAAAATAAGCGTAATGTTTAACAAGGGTATGGAAACTGAATCTCGCTTGGTCATGTCTTCTATTGTCAAGATTTATAATGATGGGTTTAGGAATATAAATACTTTGGTGGACGTGGGAGGAGGAACAAGGGATGTCTTATCCATGATTGTAAAATAACGCACTCACATTGATGCCATAAATCTTGATCTCCCACATGTAATTCCAATGCCCCTACTTTACCAAGTAACCTCTGCATATCCCGTCTATTAAATTATTTTGTCATAAGCATGGTAACTATTTAGAGGATCACTTGAAGTTGGTGGAATGATCAATATTGGGTGTTTGAATTGCAGGAGTGGAGCACATGAGTGAAAATATGTTCGACCATATACCTCTAACAGATGATGTGTTTATGAAGGTACTCCCTCTCCATTTCCTCCACTTCATTTGAACAATGAGTAAATTATATATATGTAAACCCACGAATTTAGTAAATTATGTTGTTTCTAAAATTTATTTGTTGAGATTTTATTCTCATTAATTGTTATGAATGAAATGTCAGTGGGTTTTGCATGATTAGAATGATGAGGATTTCGTAAAAATATTGAAGAAATGCTATGAGGCTACTCTAGTCAATGGAAAGGTGATAGTTTTGGATGTAATTGTCGAAGAAGAAGATGTTGTTGAAGAAGGATGTTTGAGGCACATGGGATTACTATTTGACATAGGAATGATGGTTTATATTGATTATGGGAAAGAAAGGACATACAAATACCCACAGCACAAAATCTATTGAAAAGAAAATGGGTAATGACAAGATAGTTTTATGTGGTTAACAAGCACAGAAAGAGCAACAATAGCAATTATGTGCTAGGCACACTTTTCTTTCACCCTATCAATACTTTGTTCCCGCATTCGAGTTCCTATTTGATCATCTTGCACTTCAATTTTGGTAACCATGTCAGTTGACAAATGGCGGTTCTTCTAATATTTGTGGAGGAAGCTTTGATAGATAGTTTGTGTAGAGCATTATTTGGTAAACAAAACCATACTACCATCTCTAGTAATTCTTGCCTGAAAATCTTAGTGCAATACCCTACGCTGACTTTTTTGGGTAGAACGTCTTTCACAAGTTGATAGAGACATATGAATGGAAATGTTCATAATGTTAAGTATAATTGTATGGAAAGTTCACTAATTTTTCTTATATTTATGTAATTTTTATCATCAATGTAAATATTACATCAATTAACATAATATTTTCCATATTTTATCAGAAGATGGTATCTAGAGTGAATTTTTATGATTCCATGTAAACGATGTATCCAAGATGATTTTCTCTTATTTAGGCTTTTGATTCATCTAGCAATTTTACTTGCAATTGTGGGCTTCATTTCTTGGAAAACACCCATTTCCACAAAGTCTTGGGTTTTCTTCCTTCTCTTAAGCAAGTGGAAAACATTTAATCCTAAGGGACGCAGGTAACATGTACCCACATCCCCAAATGGTAGGAAATGTTAGAACACTACTTGAATTTCAATTTCTATTGGGAAGCATATTTTTTATATTGAAATCCGATCTTTGTTTTTTTTGTATGCTATGGTGTTTCCACTTCTATTATTTACACCCAAAATAAAACTGTACAAAAACTATGCCCTCAACCTGCCCCGAAGGGAAACCAGGTCTGTTGGGCATTCATAGTGCCATATTATCGTAGGTCGAGAATGTCTTACTACCAGTTCCACATAACTTGCCAACAACCCAAAACGAGTTCTAAAGCTATATTCAGTAATCCTACTACTGGACTACATCCCACAAGACTACAACTATTTAGACTGGTTCTAGATTCTATCACAAAAAACAAAAAGAATCAGCTACGATAAGCTAATCTAACCAGATTTCTTGTTTGCCTCCGTCCTCTCGCTTCACCATAGCCAAATCCTTCACTAAGGCCCGGATTTCTTCAATTTTATTGTTCTGGTTCCGCATCATATGTTGCAGGTTGTTCATTTCCTTTGCCATAGCAGGCATTCCGTGGGCGATTTCCGCCATCTCGACCGCAATCTGCTCCATAGCTCTGGCTAGCAGGTGCTTCATAACCCAGTACATATGGAGTGCTCGTTTATACAGGGTCAGACATCCGTGTGTATTCCCCGGGTCTGGTAGCATCGCGCTCCATTCGTCCATTTCAGGGTCCGATGGTTCCTCCAGGACATTGAACTCTATGGCATCAATCATTCTCCTGATATCACTATCAGTCCCGACGTTATACACCTGCTTCGCATCCCTTGCTGCCTGATCCATTGAACGTCTTCCTCTCTTCTGTTTATTTCCAGCCAAAGTCTCTGGCTCGCCTTGGGGAACCTGACGTGGTCGGCCACGCCCTCGGCTTCTTCTCCGAGACCCTCGCCTCATCGTTCTGCCTCTGCTACTTTGCCCAGTTTCGAAGGTGCTCTTTACTTCGCCTTTCCCTTTCCCAATTTCTGGTCCTTCTTCCTTCGTGCTGTCTCCTTCATCCTTCATCTACTTTGGATCTCCCCTGTTATTCCTTATTCCCCCGACCTGCACCTGCTGCTCTCTCCTTCCACCTTCCGCCATGTTGCTCGTTTGGAAATAAACACTGGGTTTCATAGTCTCCTGCCACCTTACCATGCACCTTGCCACCTTCTTTGATCTGAGAATGTCTGTTGCTCGTTCATCTCCTCTTCTTAACTGTCGATTGCCACCTACCCTCTGTTGGATCATGAATTTGCCGCCGTTTCCTCCTCCATTCTTCCTCATCATGCCGCCTGCCCTTTGCCTTGTGATGCGGTCTCCCTTGCTTGATGTCGCATCCCTCCACCTTATGATTTCCCGCATTGATGGCTCGTGCTGGTTTGTATGGCCCTTCTCCGTTACCACCCACCCGTACACCTCCACCTCGATCGGGGAATGATTAATACCTCTGTCATGGCTGTGTGGCTTCATTATTGTCCCGATTGGTAATTCTATTCAAGTTCTCCCATCTTGTTCTAGCCATATGATGTGTCCATCTAGAGTATACCTTTCCTCCCGCTTCACTGCATCCCCAATTTGCCAGATAATCGACAAGTTTATTCCCCTCCCTTCTTACATGATGGATAATCGTGTACTCTACATGCTTTAGAGCTTCCTCAAGGTCCTGGATGAGACCAGTTGTCCTCCAGCTTTTGGACACCTATTCCCATGATTTTCCTTGATTTAGTTTCCCGATTGTCTCGATCACCAAATTGGAGTCTCCTTCTATTTCAAGTTTCATATACCCATTTCTAATCGTGATCCTGATCCCTTGATACACCACCATGAATTCGACTTCGTTGTTACTCATTATGCCTCTGCTATTTGCATAGATCCATCTGGTCTGTCCCTGACTGTCTCTGAAGATCCCACCGTATCCCGCCTGACCCGGGTTTCCCTTTGACGCTCCATCAAAATTGAGCTTAATGAAACCTTCCTAGGGGCGTGTGAAAACCACCGGGCTTCGGATTTTTGGAACTTGAGCTTTTTTATTGTTAGGGTAAACCATCTCCGGTTGCATGTTTAACTTTCTTAGAATGTGCTTCTCCTCGTCCGTGGTTTTCCAATCCTCCTGTTCCCATGATTCCGAAAGGATTGTTTCTCTTGTTTGCTTCTGGGTTCTTTTCCATAGGTCCTCTGGTTTGGATCTCTTACCTTGGAAAATTCTACGATTCCTTTCTTTCCATAAGTTCCATATATTGAAGCCGATTTCCAGGTTCCAGGCTCTTCTGATAACTGGGCTCTGGAATTGTCCTTTCCCCCATTGTATAAGAGTTTGGACTATATCCGTGGGATTGCGGTTTGTTTTTCCAAAGAGGCACCTGGTTTCCTCCCATTGGGATTGAGAAACCCTGCATTCATTCAAGATATGTTCCTGTTCTTCTCCGTTTTGGTCGCACAAGCTACATTTTGACGGGCCCTGGAAGCCTCCTTTTTGAATTTTGTCCCAGGTAAGTATTCATTTTCTACCAACTAACCAAGCCAAAAGGGTCACCTTTGGCCACCACCTATTCTTCCATAGGTGTGTCCAATCTTGCGTTTGAGCTTCCTCTGTCTGCTTGAATTTTAGTTTATATTCTTCCTTAACTGAGAAAGTTCGTTTTGTATTTTTTCCCCATCTGAGGATGTCTGGTCCCTCTCTATATTTGATCCTTCTTGAGTTCATTTCCTTTCTTATTCTGTCTTTCTTCTCCTGTTCAATATTATTGCCCCACTCCTCAGGTCCTTTCCATTCTCACCATAATTCATTTTCTTCCCCTTCCTTCCAATAATCTTTAACTAGTATTAGGCCTTTAGCCTGGGCTTCCCTGTGGATATTTTGTATCTCTTAGACTTCTATCAATTTCTCCCGTTGTTGCCAGGCCTCTTCCCAAAATTTTGCTATGCTCCCATTCTTGATTTCCCAGAAGGCATATTTATTTATGATGTCTCTGCTCTGACATGCTAGCTCCCATATCCCTGACCCTCTTGGCATTTCGTCCTTCCTCATGATCTCTTCGGTTGCTAGGGGCATGTTATACTTCATGGCCCATATTTCCTTCCATAGATCCTTACCGCCTTGCATCCATCTCCACTAGAGTTTCACAGC
Organism: Pinus taeda; assembly: GCA_000404065.3. Lineage (NCBI taxonomy): Eukaryota > Viridiplantae > Streptophyta > Pinopsida > Pinales > Pinaceae > Pinus > Pinus taeda. The sequence continues at coordinate 79,347 of APFE030834184.1, forward strand.
TAGGACTTGATTTAGAGTTGCTGGGTCCCTTAACCCTAGACCCCCCTCCTCTTTCAGTCTTATTAGCCTGTTCCAAGAGCAGAGAGCCCATTTCTTCTGTTGCTTTGGTCCTCCCCAGAGGAATTTCCTATATATTTCAATCATTTTATTACATACGCCTTTCGGGACCGCCATCACTGATAAGGGATAAATAGGGATTGATCATAACGTGGATTTGAGAAGCACCAACCTGGCTGCAATATTTAGGGATCGAAAGGTCCAATTCTCTAATCTAGGCTTTAGTTTTTCTAAAATAGGTTGCCAATTTGCTACCCTGAGCGAACTAGTGTCAAGCATGGTTCCTAAGTACTTGCTAGGTAGCTCTCCCTTCCTAAAGCCCAGGATTTTGATCAGGTGGTTTTTCACGGTTTCAGGTGAGTTAAAAATGAAGGCACTAGATTTTTCTTTGTTTATTTCGGTCCCAGAAGCATCCATGAATATCTCCAGAATTTCTTTGACCTTTTGAACTTCGCTCAAGGATACCTTGCAGAAAATCATGATGTCGTCAAAAAATTGTTGATGAGTTACTGGGATTCTGTTACCCCATAGACGTAGCCCTTTGACTTTCCTTTCCCTTAGCTCCTTCTTGATATACCTCCCCAACCCTTCAGCCGCAATTATGAACAAGAAGGGAGACAGGGGATCTCCTTGCTGAAGGCCCCGCAAAGCATTGAAAAGAGTAGATGGTGTACCTTTAAGGAGGATGGATAAATTTGGGGTAGATACCATGCTTAGTACCCATTTCACCCACCTACTACAGAACCCAAAGGCTTGAAGAATGTCATCAATATATTTCCAGCTTAATCTTTCATATGCTTTTGACAAGTCTAACTTTACATCATACCTGGTTCCTTCCTTTGCTTCAAAGTGTGGATTACTTATTAAGATACCACCAGGCCATCAATAATCTGCCTCCCTTCCACGAAACCAGTCCGTTATGGGGATATTATACTGGTCATGATAGGTTTAAGTCTCTTGACCATTAAGGTGGCTATTATTTTGTAGATCACATTGCACAGAGAAATCGGCCTAAAGCCTTCAGCTGATTCAGAGTTTGCAGTTTTGGGAATAAGAGTGAGTAAGGTAGAATTTATTCCAGGCCATACCTTTTGGTGTATATGAACTTCCTGCACTACTACTACAATGTCTTCTCCTAGGAAATGCCAGCAAGCTTGGTAAAATTCAGCCGTATACCCATCGAGACCTGGGGCTTTATTCTTTTTCAATGCCTTCACAGTTTCTTCCACTTCTTCTAGAGTTGCTTCTCTCATCAGGGCTAAATTTTGGTCTCTAGTAACTAGCTTGGGAATCTCCTTACTGATCCTTCCTATGGCTTCCGTTCTGTTTCTCTGAGGTTCAGTGAGTAAACTTCTAAAGTGTCTGACCAAATCTTCCTCCATTTCCTCGTGGTGAGTTAAACGATGCCATTCCTTGTTTCTTATTGAGAAGATCATGTTCTTCTGTCTATGCTGGACCATAGCTTTGTGGAAGAATTTTTTATTTCATTCGCCTTCCCTAAGCAACTGCACTCTAGAATTTTGTTTCCATAGGAGTTCCTCCTATTTCCTTCTTTCTTCTAATTGGCTTATAATCTGGCCTTCCTCTCTGATCTTGTCCTCATTTATGCCCTCCAGAATTTCTTTCTATTGAATTTCCTCCATTTTCTATTCTAGCCGCTGTTGTTCTTTGAAAATGTCCCCAAACTCCTCTTTATTCCATTTTTTTATCCTTGCCTTTAGCTCTTTTAGTTTAAGTTGGAAGGCATGCATCTTATTTATTCCCATTTGATTGCTCTTTGTCCACCATTCTTCTAATTTTGGGACAAACCTTGGCTCTCTTAGCTAGAAGGCCTCAAATCTGAACGGGATTCTTTTAGGGCTCTGTTTCAAATCAATTTCTAATTTTACTAGCCAGTGATCTGATCCTCCTACCGGTAAGATCACTGCTTCTATGAATATATCTTTCAAAATGATTTCTTCAGAAATAAGAAATCTATCTAATCTGGAAGCTACTTGTTTTGCCCGTCCTCTGCGATTGTTCCAGGTATGAATGTCGTTTATTGTCTGGATTTCCACTAATCTTTGTTCTGCTATCAGCTCTCTGAATGCTTCCATATCTGCATCTAGCCTTCTCAACCCCCCTCTCTTTTTGTCTAAAGAATTTATCATGTTAAAGTCACCCCCTATGATCCATGGCATCCCTAGAATGAGATTCCTCATTATATTAAGGTTTTGGATGAATCCTTTTCTATCTGCTGGTATATGTGGACCATATACCCCTGTTAAGATCGCACTTTCTGATGATCCTATTATTTTGAAGGTTCCTGAGAGGATTCGTGGGATGCTTATCCAATAATCGAATTGAATTTCCTCCAGGTTCCATAAAATTGCAAGCCCTCCTACGCTGTCGGATGCATCCTATCCCATCAATTCATACCTCATGTTGCCCTTGCTTACTATTTCTTTCAGCCTTTCCGTGCTAATTTTTGTTTCTTGGATAATCATTATACTTGGCTTTTCCTTTTTCAGTCTATCCTTCAGATATCTTTGTTTGCCTCTGTTGTTCAGGCCTCTGATGTTCCAAGTTGTAATAATCATTTTAACAATCTTGAAGGGGTTTGGAATACCTCTGATAACAGTATGACCCTTCCAGAGTTTACCAACATCTCTCCCACCTCTTGAATTGTTTCGCTCATTGATCTCCTACCCCTCTTTCTTCCACCTCTGCCAGAACTGCTCATTCCCACAATCTATTTTCCCTGCACTTCTATTGGTTCCAGATTGTTTTTTGTTGTTGTGCCTACTTTTTCTTTGTAATTTTGGAAGGTTTCTTTATACAGTTGCTTCTGTTCTTCCAGGATAAATCTCTCATCGAGCTTCCTCCACTTCTGCAGTAGTTTTCGCATTATACGTTCCTCTTCTCCTCCTTTGTGTTTCTGAGGGTCAATCTCCATCTGAGTTTGATCTTTTGGCCGTTCCTCTTTCTCCTCCGTCTCCCTCTGATCTTTACTCTTTTGTTTGAGTGTTTGATCTGCTGCTTATTCTTTGGAGCTTTCCATAGTCTTACCCTCGCTCTCTACATTTTCCCCCATTTCGATCTCCTCATCTTGGAGGATTTTGAATTTTTTTTGCATTTCCAAGTTGGTAATTTCCTTCGACATTTGTCTCGTTGGTTTGTTTGTCCCTTGTTTCTTTTTCTACTGGACTTCTTTAAATCCTTCATTCCCCTGCTCGGGGTTCCCTGCTACTCGTTCTTCTTCTTTCTGAATCCTTACATCCTCTGTTTGATATAAGGGGCATTGTCTGAAGAGATGACCGTATTCGTGGCACCTTCTGTAGCGGAAGGGTATATGCTCGTAATCCAATAGTTGTTTCCAGATCTCGTCATGGTATTTTAACTCTATAAAGTCTGGGAGAGGCTCTGTAATATTCATATATGCGCATATTCTGGAATATGATGTGTACCTTCCTCTCTTTGTGGACTCCACTACCTTCACAAAAGACCCTATCACATTTCCTATACCTTCTAAAATATCTGGATCCCAAAACTCTGTTGGGAACCCAAAGAGCCTTATCCAAACCGGTGCTGCAAGCATTTTCTCCTTGTCCGGGTTGTAGTAATCCACCCAGTGCTTCATAAAATGTCATGCATTATTCATGAAATACGGTCCCCTCTCGAAGATTCTTTTCTTGTCCTCTGTGTTAGATAAAATCACAGTGAAAAAATACTTTGTTCCTAATTTCAACTCTACATGACCCTTAGGTTTCCATCTCTCTTGAATCCATTTCATTAGGTCCTTCTCAGTCGGCCAGAACCCTACAAATTTATAGATTAATGCATAATCTTTCATGTAACTCCTATATTCTTCCAGTTTATTGCTTGGTATGACAAACCTAGGTTTCTTCGAAGCCCTTGGGAGACATTTACCTCATAGGCCTGGCTGCCAGTTTGCTCCGCCTGCTGGCTTTCCTTCACTGTTCATCCTCGTTTCATTCCCCGTGCGTTCCTTGCTAGCTTCCCCTGTTGCCATGTTCTTGTAGGAGGGGATCTCTCCCCTCCCCCCATCCGTTTCCATCTAACCCTCAGCTCCTATTCTCCTTTCTGATTCCTCGCGCAACGTTTTGGGGAGATCTGATTTGTCCCTTCCCAGTACATCCTTACCACTTCGTTCTCGTCTGATCTTCGATTCTTCAATCAGAAACAGACCGATCAGCTCAGTTCTACCGCTGATAGCCACATCTTCCTAAACCCTAGCTCTCCCCGTGTGTCGTGTTCTTCATTCCAATCAATTCGATTTTGTTGTTCCAAATAATAATAATAATTTTATTATTATTATTTATATTTATTATTAATTGACTTAATTTTGAATTAATTATTATTATTAATTAATTTTAATTGTTTTGAATGAATGAATAATAATGAATGAATTGAAAATTAATTGTTAATTAACTAACAAAATTTATATAATAATAATTTAATTTATATTATATTAATACAACATATTAAAAATAATAATAATAATTAGTTATTTATTTATTTAATTAATTATGAATGAATTATTATTAATATTTATTGATTTAATAATACTATTTATTTATTTAATAATAATAATATAATGTGGTTGTGCTAGTTTACGTTCTTTGATAACGAATTAAAAATTTAAATTACAGATTTGATCTGAATGTCCATCATGTCATTTCAATCTTAGTGAGATTCGTTGCAATCCACAACTAAAAGATCATTTCCATTTTGGTTTCAATAGATGAATGCCTTAATAGATATGGACAAGCTATGGCAACATGTGCTCCATTTTGGTTTTGTTTTCATTGTGTTTAATCTTCGTCATACTCCATCACCCTATTAATGAAATCGATGTATGTTCTACATAGATTCGAATGCAACGAAAGATCTTGGGATCAATTGCCTTGCCTTTTCTTTCTTGTGATCTCTTCTTCATAACCATGAAAGATTTTTTCTCCTCGTGTTAACTTCAATATGAAAATCATCGGCTAGGGATATGTTTATTTTGTTTGGCTGAGGATGGAACTTTCCTTGTGGAAGAAGTCATGCATAAACATTGGAGTTTACAAGACATTAAGTCTTGGATGTGAAAATGATTCAAAAAGAAGCCTTGAATTTTGAGAAGAATTTATATTCTTCTATGTAAATAAATTGTATTTTCAAAGCTGATATATTTTATTAGTTCTAGAACTAGTTATTCATAGTTTTAGCAAAACTATTGATATGCGAGATTTTGTTCATAAAGAAAAAGTTAATCTACCGTGAAAAGCATGAGAGATTTTAGGGATATATTGACTAAATTTAGAATTTATGGAAATATGGTTTATGGAACAATTAATGGATGATTTATGAAGTGATTTTAGGATTTAGGAAAGGTTGGTGTATGGATTGATTTATAGGTGATTTAAGTAGTGCTTTTAGGATTTAGAAAAACTATTGCATTTCTTAATTATACTTATTATAACCCTACGAGCAATGAGAGAATGGCCAAATCAATGTGAAAATTGGAGAGAAACAAATGGTTTCTAGTATTTTGTTTTGTTAGTGTGATGAAGTGTCATATCTTTTATGTATGAAGTGTCTATGTACATGATCATTGAAGATTCTTAAAATATGGAACGAGTAGAATTAAGTTCCTATGTTTGTAAATTGGGAAGAGAAATATTATTGAATGTTTAGTGAAATTAAATTTACTCAATGTGTTAAATGATGAAGACCAAGAATCATTGGTTAAAATGAGAGATTTGCAGTTAAATTCCTTGTGAATTTTGTATTGAATTTATTTATGGGTTATGAGATCGTATGGAGATCCTAAGTAGAGACCAGGAAGATGTATTGAATTTAATTCTGGGTTATGTTGAGATCGTATGGAGATCCTAAGTAGAGACCAGGAAGATGAGTCATAGCAGGAAGCTATCAATGTGGTATTAAAGCACAAAAGATCCCTGCATATAGTCTAGAGGATAAGTAGTGGAAGAAGGTACAAGGGATTGAAGATTTGGTAAGATATTTGTCTTCTCTATGTAGGTGACAACAAAGGAAGGTGAGAATGTTTGTGATAGCCTAGAGAAAAGAGTGCTTGAAGGTTTCCAAAGAAGACAAACAGCATGATGAAAGACCCCTAAACTCAAGAGAAACTTTGGTGAGATATCGTGTAGCAAGGTGGAGACTTGTTATTCCATAGGCATGTTGCAACTCACGAGTTGAATTTTTTATGAGAAAACCATAAAGCATATGTGAAGGAGGTCATAAATTTTTGTACCTTGGGATTCTCAAAGGGAACCATGAGTCCATCCTCTAAAAAACCAACAAGAATGAGTTATGGAAAACATAGCTGTCAAAAGGTAGGATAATATCTATTTTGTAAGAGATTAAAAGCGTGAAAAATCAGATTCATGAGGAATCTTAGATATTTTTTGAGAGCTTTGTGGAGAATATCATGTTGAGAGCTTTATGGTGAAGATCATGGATTTTGAAATAATTCATGATATTGTAATTTTATAATATAAATTGTAAACATGTGTTTGTATGGATGGAGACCATTAGAATTAATATCTCTCTAACCAAGGCACCAATAGATGCTATGTAATAGTACAATGGGTTTAACTAATAAAATTTGATTTCTGGTTTATGTAATTCTATGTGTGTGAATAATGGGTTGATGTTTTGATGGCTTGATGGAGAGATGGTTTGAATTTATTTGATGGATTAACGCCGCATGTAACGACTATGTGAGTCGAACATGAATTGATATTGCATGCATATATAGGACAAAGTGCCCAAAAAAAAATCATAGTAGACCCATAACCGAAAAATACAAGATCAAGTGCATTGCCAACAAAAAAGGATAGCGGACCCATACCCACAACTACAGTATCGAACCCACCGCCCAACAAAAAAGTGTAGTGGACGCATACCCTGAGTCCACTGAAAATATTGAAAATGATAAACCCCAAATTTTTTTTCACCAAAACCAACATCTATATATATATATATATATATATATATATATATATACTATGATGGAGATAAATCCAAACCGCATGTGTGTATATAGTATATATATTATATATATATATATATATATATATATATAATATATATATATATATATTATATATATATATATATATATATATATAGAATATATTATATATATATTCATTTGTCACAGTTCTGCATTTGATTTCATTGTGGCCTCTCTATGGGTGACCCATTTACATTTCACACCAATAATAGAAAAACTGAAAGATGTTATATATATGAATTAACATCAAAAGTGGTCAACAGTCAGAATTGAGAGATAAATTGAAGTTTTTAAATCCTGCGTTAGTGACTACCTTCTCGCAAATCTGGAGAAGTAATAGGACTTGCAACATTCATCAAGAAATATCAGATATTGGGATTATATCGTAAAGTTATTTTGTTTTTTTCATGATTTGCTTTGAACATTCATTGTATTCAGATTTTTCAACAATGTGTAGATTCACGATATTTATTTCATGATGAAGGGAGATCATTCCAGGTATACTAGTCATAGTAGCCAACAAAACCTCTCCTTTTCCTTTGTGTTATAGCTCTAAAATTTCAATCCAAAAACTTCTATAAAATCAGATAATTATTATTCTAAATGATCTATATCATTATTCTAAATGATAGACAATTATTATTCTAAATGATCTGTATCATTATTCTAAGTGATTTGTATCATATGTATCGTTCTTTTTAAATAAAAACAAAATTACAACGCAAATTAAAAATCCTTCTAAATATGACCATGTTTAACGTTCAAATTTAAATAAAACATCCCACAAAACATTCATTGAAAGAACTAACATAAAACATCCAGCCGAGGATTTGCCTTATCAGGACAAAGTAACTGTGCCAAGTGCAAATTGACATGATAAAATAATTTTAATTATTTATAACAATTTGTTATTTTTTATGACTGTTTCTTATTTCTTGTTATAATAGTATCTAGACAAAATTTCATTAGATGGTTATCTAATTAGTCACTACCTCGGACTCTTAGCGATCGATTGTGCGTTGACGGCATATTAATCTCTTATTTCACCAAAAAATATTGTTGTACATCACAACTTTAACCAAAGTTTTCATATTACAAAATAATATGAAATTTATTATGTAATTTTTTATTGGACAACAAAGTTGGGGGTCTTATTGCGCGCTTTGCAACTTTCAAGGCATTATGTTCGGGGTAAAAATAAGATATCCAAAGTTTTCAGAGATGAAAATTTTTTGTTATCCAAAGTTTTCAGAGATGAACATTTTATTAAAAGCACCACCTGTTTGTCCTAACTTGTTCTCCGTGTGTCATGCATGCAGTGTCCTACATCCTACAAGTGCCAGTTATTTGCATATGCAGAGGCATCCACAGTGGTCTACAAATTCCTTGTCCAGAGTCCGGAGTAAGTTCATAACAGAGAGTGTCGAGCAGTGAATCCTCCGGAGTAAAGTTCAGAGTCTTATGCTAAAATTGTATGAGGGAGACCACACCCAGATTGGAACCATGGTGGATTTCGACCCCACCAGTGAAACGACTTCCCATTGCCAGTTTGGGAGAGTAATCATTCAAGGATGTCCATTTAGCATCATAACTATTATTTCTATGTGCGTCTTCTATTTCTTAGAATCTGCTTGGGTTTCTCATTGCTGTGTTATCGGTATTATCATGGGATTAAGGTCTATTTGTGTTTTTCAGGATTGAGATGGCAACGTATTTGTTACCTTCTTTTTCTTTTGCAGTAACATACTTGAGGAGGAGAAATGTTGGCGTATTATATCTTTTCCTCTATTTCCAGAACTCAGAAAGTGTTCGTTAAAACATCCGCAATATTGATTTTATTTTGCGCCCCTTTGGATTTGTAAGCTTCATTTGAGGTTGCACAGATGCCTTTTTCGACCTCTACAACTTTTACTTATTTAATTTATACTTCATAGTTAATATTTCTTTAGGTTTGTTGCATATTTATTTTGACATATTATGATTTAAAACATTTTTAAGGTCCAATTTATAATGGATTCGGTCACAGCCTAACCATGCCCATTCTGAAGTTAAGGCCCGTTTGGGTTTTCCTGCGTGTGACTTATCAAAAGCGTCGCTTTCTGGTTTAAGATAGTAATTGGTTATTTCATGTCGGGTTCTTTTCAAGGCAGTGAAGCATGTATGTTGTTTTCTCTTAAAAGTTGTGATTCTAACATTAAGGTCCATCTTCATCTTTCAACTGCACATTTGTTTGCTTTCATTATAGGTGACAGGGTAATGCCAAAACTATGGTTCACACGACCTTCTCATATATGCATTTTCTTTATGCTTATTTTAGCAGGAATGGGCAATCCAGTGATTATAATGGCTTACATGTGGGTTAACAAATGGATGGTAGATCAACATATGCCTTAACATCTTTTGTCTCAAATATGTCCTCTCTTCAATCCACAATGTTATCATTTTATTATAACTAACTATTTGTTATACAGATTACAAAATCTAGGAACATAGCAGCCTTCACGTACACAGCAAATGCAAAAGTGATATGAATATGTTTCTTCAGATTATGGTCTTACTGTAATAGAACTATTTAACTTGCAATTTCCACTCATTTACCAAGAAAATGTACTTTCAATATTTTAAATTCCATTGCTACTTCAAACCGGGAAGAGAAGATTTTAAATTTCTATTGTCGCTTCAAATTTTAGTCATAATGAGCTTGTTGTAAGCCATCTTATTTTGTTAGTTATTGTTTTTTGGATAATGTGGGTAAGGGTTCAGGAAAGAAGGCTGGAAAGTCTTTATGCATGTGTGTTCGTACTGTTTCTATTTCTGTCCTGTATTTAATTTAATTCATAATAAATTAATATTGGATGATTGGAAGATGATAGCAATCAATTTTAGCAAAATATTTTTACATTTTAACATGTTCTTTTTGTTTTTTTACATTGCATATTACTGTAATACAACAATTTACATGACAAACAATTTACATGACAATAGACAAACAATTTACATGACAATATTACTGTAATACAACAATTTACATTAATGAGATTCATAACCAACGTTGTATATCATGTGAAATTAAATAATATTTTTACAGGGTTTTATATTATGTGAAATTAATTAATATTTTTACAAATACGTCTTTTACAATTTACATGAATGAGATTCATAACCAGCATTGTATATCATGTGAAATTAATTAATATCTTTACAGGATTGTATATCGTGTGAAATTAATTAATATTTTTACAAATACATCTACTGATAACTAGCTATGATGAGAGAGCTTTCCTAATCAATGGACAGTCCGTTATTAATTTCTGGCTCCGTCGTTATTGTTAACATCATTATTAGATAAGTTTACATAATAATAATAATAAATTAAAATAAAAATAAATAATTTATGTGTATATATATTAACATAATTTGTTTGGTAGAGTTTGATCTTGCATAGAAGTTGTTCACCAAAAAAATGAAATATACATACCTACTTATACACAAAACACACATGAACATTGATACCTCTATATGCATAAATGAGCATCTAAATACTTTTAGTCCTTTGAGGTATGCATTTTACATCTAGACTAAACATACTACATTTTGAGTTTGAAATTGATAGATTATTTTACTTTTTAATGTTGATTTCAGTTTAAAAGATTATATGTATTTTTAAAATTAAACCAATTGTCAAACAACTGATCGCCTTATTTTTCATTAAATTCTAAAATATTTTTAAAATTTGTAAAGCTATCGTCTAAACATATAGATTAATCGAGCAAATCATTTCTTAGTTGTTCAAATAGAACTTCAAATATTACACAGACTTAACCATAAATATCTATTTATGGAATTTTGATGTAAAATTGGAAAGTTCCACTGACATTAATAAATTGCACATTTAAAAATTTATTTTAATATTTTGTTTTTAAAAAAATACACTCTTATAAATTATTCAATAATTTCTAATTAAATAGTTTTATGTGATTGTTACCCTTCGAACATGAACATTTCTTTCAGAGTGAAACATGGTGGATAAACAAGTACCCATATATGAAATGGATGCGTTATAAAACATGTGTCATGTTGCATGTCGTTCGATACTAAGCTTATCCATAGAACATACCTCAAAGTCCACAGACCTATATATATATATATATATATATATATATATATATATAATATATATTATATTATATATATATATATATCTATTATACTATATATATATACATCATTGTCTCAATGGAGCACATCATGTTATCAACCAATGAAAAGGGTGATCCCAAAGTAATAGGTAGTTAATTATCTGGTAGGAAAAATGAGTTCGGATGATTCTCCCATGTCAGAAGAAGCTAAAATGAAGCTCAAACGTGGAGACATGAAAGGAGAGCTCAGCACCGCAGAGGTTTGTATTGCATTTGGTATTATTTTACCTATGTTTTTGTTTATTGTTAAATGTGATCCAATCTTATTTCCAGGTCTAAAGAATGGGCAATAAATGTTATTCAGACATATGTCTCTTGCAAAGGGCATGAGCCAGAGCAACATCAGGTAATAACCATTTAAAATATTTTAAAAATCTTGAAATATATGTTTTACTTCGAACTGAAATTTTTGTAACGAATTACACATTGAACGAACTATTTCAGTTCCATTTCAAATCGGACAGTATACAATCTATTTGTGTTGTCCTTGCAGACCTCGGCAGGGACTACCGCCACGGCAGTGGCTCCTTGTTTATGATAAGGGATTGCTTCCTGGGAAATAAATAAGATAAGTGGCTTAGTGAGTGGTGGAAAACGACCTAAAATTCATTCAAGTGCGAAAAACCAGTTATCGTTATGTCGCCCACCATGCATAACACAAAGGGAATAAGCCTTTGGGCCTGTCATTTGAGTCTCTTTTCGAACGTTATGGTGACCAAATCTTTGATTTACCCTAGAATTGTTTCTTCATGTCTAAGGCATCAGGTTGATTGCCTTTCCATAAGTTTGTATTCATATTTGGAATTAGCTATTTGTATTCATCTTTGGGTTTGGCTAATTCTTTAGAGTTACATATCAATATGGCCTGCCCACCCTAATTATTTAGGGGAACTATTTAAGTTTTCTCTTCAACCACTTATTTCTTCTCTTGAACCATCTACTTTGGGGGGCAAGTGAAAATACTAATGCATTTAGAAGGCTAAGGAAAACCAATAACTACCTAGAGCTCGGAGGCTGAGAAGAATTTATTTTATTATGGTTATAATTTAAATAATAATAAACAAATTATTATTATAATTGTTATGATAACTATATGATTATATTACTTAATAATACGTAATATATATTATAAAAATATATATAATATAATTATTTATATTTATTTTTCTTTTTATTGATACTAAATTAATATTAATTCAATGTATAAATTTTATAATTATATTTAACAATAGTTTACCATAGTTAATTTTAGGAATCTATAATTAGACTTAGTTGTCATGGTTTACTGTGTTGACCTAGTTTTACTAGATTGACCTAGATTTAATACATTGAAAGTTTATTAGGCCTAATATTAAACACCGACAAGCATGGCCAACAATGTTCACCCATAGTAAATATATCCTATAGTATACAACATTATAGTCAAGCATTGGTATCCTTAACCTTTGATCTAGGCTTACTAATTTGACCTATAGATACTAGGTTGACTTAGGTTTATTAAGTCTAATAATAATATTCAAGAATGTTCATCCATAGTGAACCACATTTCACCATAGTTAACTATTGTCAACCTTTATTTATCCATAGTTAACCTTAGTCATCCTTAGACAAGCTTTGTAAGTCATATTCAACTATAGTTAATCCTCGTCAACCATAATCAACTACAGTCATCCTTAGTCAACAATAATCAACCATAGTGAACTTTAATCAACCCTAATCAAGGATTAAATTTTTTTAATAACAATAATATTACTTTTAATAAGATATATTATTAATGATAATGTAAAGATTTATATTTTATAATTTTTGAGATTTATTTAATATTTTAGTTTTAAAACATTTAAGACTACTGTGGATATTAATACTAAGATTTATGAATAAATTCTATATTTAACAAGGTTTAAGGTTTGTATGAGATATGGTTTAACGAATTAATATTTAAGTTTTTTCATTATTTAGTTTTTGCTATAATTTTTATAATATTTTCAAGAGTGACAACATATTTAATATGACAAAAATCTTTGTCACAATATGACAAATAAAAAATCAATGTTACAATGTCATTGGAAAAAACTCAATGTCACATTGTGACAAAGAAAAAAATCAACATCTCAATATAACAAATCAAAATAAACATCACAATGTCATAATAATCTCACAACATGATGATATATTTAAACATAGTCAACATTTATATAGTTAATCATAGTTAATAATAATTATCTTTAGTGAAGCTCAGTAAATATACTCAACTATCGCTAACCCTGGTTGACCATAACCAATCCTAGTCACCATTCAGAAACCATGATCAACCATACTCAACTTTATTCATCCTCAACAAGGATTAATAATAATAATAATAAAGTATATGTTGGGAAAAATGTTGAGAGGGCGGGGATGAATCAGTATTTAAAACTCATTAAAACCTTTTTTTTCTTACTCATTTATTTGTACGTGCTTTACTAAAAGAAACATGTGTATGTACATCATTGTTATGCAGATAACTAGAGTATGCTTAATTAAACTACTTTTTCAGTTAATTCGTCATCTATTTAACTTAAAATAGTGTATTAGTACTTCAATAGGCATTAAATAAATAGTAACCATGTGCATTAATATTAGAATAAACCATCACACATAAGAAACGAATCAACACACATGAACACTAGGATTTTTAGATGGAAACCCAATGTGGGAAAAAACCACGGTTGTTGTTGTCTTTGTCTTAATCTTTTATTATAATGAAAAACGTCTTAAAATATTCTACTAGCACAAACTCATACCAGCACTCAAGCACCCACCTATAGAAGGCGACGACTTTCTCTCTCACCCACCTACAGAAGGCTACGACTTTCTCTCATTCTCCAACACCCACTAGAAAGGAACTCCAACCCCCTGATCTCGTTTACCAACACCCATCGAAGGGATCTCCTACCACTTGATCTTTTACTAGCCACCACTGCAAGGAAGCATTGACTCACTTACTTAAGGCTCCAACATTCAGCACCTCCGCGGACCACATTTCATAAATTTTCACACTGGATCCACCTGATATAAAACATCATAACATCAAGGGCACTTTTCATCAAATTTTTAAATTGGACCCACTACCATTGTTTAAGCCCAATGCCATATATCAAAACTAAAATTAATCACTACAACAAATCACTCAATCATTGAACCAACTGAATCAACCAATCACTGAACCAACTGAGACCCAAATCAATCAATTTATTCTCAAACAACCAAAGTAGTTAGATCATTGTAACCAAAAGACCAATACTAAACCCAAACATTGCATCAACTTACTGAACCAACTAAAAACCCTAATCAATAAAATGTTAGAATATATACACTACTTTACTTCAACAAATCTGTGTGTATACGTGACTTCCTTTAAGCATACCCTCATACAAATCTCAAGACATTGAACCCTGAAACTAAATTACTATCATTCTCAAATAAACTCCAAGTCACGCACACAACCACAAAATCATTCTGAAATAATGACAAATCCATCATTGATCTTCAATCACATACAAATATTACTATCATCACTCTTCAACATACCAATTTGAAATCCATACATCTTCAAACACCTCTATTAAGCGAAGATCATCAAGTAATACTTCATTAAGATACATCAAAACATAGTAATATTGATTAGACTGATCAAACATCTTATTAAGAAAAACCTTAGCTTATATACGTGCTTTCCACAAAACACTTCTGCATGTATACGTTCTTTTCAGGAATTAAACACATGTATCGATCTGAATTGACACACGACTTACCCATATTAAAGCTATGTATGTACATACCTTTCAGTTTATCAAAATCTCATATAGATTTGCAATTATTGACTGATAGCTTCGTTGCACATTAGACCTTCAGAACAAAAACCCATCCATTGAAATGCATAAAAAAACATGTGTCAAACATAAATGTTACAAACCAAAATAATCCATTATCAATGTAGTCATTTCACATCTATTAGATCCGATCCATCATCAAATTCCTGGGTGCATACTTAGTTTCTGATCAAGCAATTCATTAGTAGCCCAATATATGCACATTTTCTTCATATCTAATTATTCATGAAATATTCATCACTTTCACACCAAAGTACTTTGATCTTCATCTCCTTATATAGCCTAGCCCTTAGAAAATACCACAGGTCAAAATCACACTGTTCAATACTATGGGTCAATACCATGGTAAAGACCCTTGGTATTTATAATACCATAGTAAATACAATTGGTATTTAGAATACCATGGTGCAAAAATTGTCCGCTCATTTGCTTCTTCATACCCGCGTGTGTACGCGACTTTACATCATGAAACCCAGGTATGCTTCTTGAAACTTCATCTTTACCATTCCGCTCTCTCTAAACTGCTATGTCTTTGACCAAACTCTTTGTTACATGTAGACACATCCTACTGACATCTTCATCAAATAGGTTGTGATCAAAATACAACTAATCAATTAGGTTTCCATCAAGGACAACACGTTATTCATAATGCCAACAATCTTCCCTTTTGGGATTGATGGAAACCACTTTAGAGTTTGGTCACCACGACCTACAGATACCTGAAAACACATATGTGGATACACCAATATTTTAAAACACCAAGTTACTCCCCCCATTTAACATCAAGGGCAAAGGGATGACTCATGTTGAATGAAGGCTTCTCTCTTGAGCACTGTAGATTTGAGTTATTGAGTATGAACACTGAATATGGACCATCCTCCCCCTGAGCACATGATGAAACTTGTCATGTATGTGAAATGAAGTACATGACTATATGAATCAATTGGATATGACCTCTCCTATCACCAAGGACTCAAACTTATGTCAACCACCCATTCACAGTGGGGTTACAAACTACATAATATTCCCAAGAAGATGGGATTAGATGACTTGACTACAATAGTTCAACCATGACTGAATATTACAATTACATCATAGGTGTTTACATGAAATTTAAATAAAAAGACATATATGACATTTATAATCGTGAACAAAGCGACCTCATAGAGACCATGACAGTTATCAACAACTATCATACACCATATAGGATTTGCACCATAATCATCTGTCGACAACAACATGAACGTCAACATGCACATTTTTCATCATCAATTTGCAAGATAAGACAATTTAGCTTCAATATCATCAACTTGTGACCAAGTATGCAACATCAACATCATACTATTTTTCCATAGAGATCATCTATCAACTCATCCTCTTGACCTTACCAAATTGAACTTTCTCTTTCCCTTTGTAGGAATAGCCTCAATCAATGTTGATCAAAGAAACATATATTTTCATGAATCAATCGACATATGTGAGAATCAAGCATATCATCTTAAAGTAAGATAAGGAAAAGTAGCTTCATTCCATAACATCATCAATATGTGATTAAGGATTCCATGTCTCCAAGTACCATTTAGTAGATGTCCTCATAAAATCTATAGTAAAATCATTATCTTGGACCATTTTCTTCATGTAAGAGAAAATATCATACCAAAACCACTTCATCAATATGAAATTTAAGTAATCATCCATGAAGGAAACCCATAACCGTAACAACGCATGATGCATTTAAAAAAAACTTTAAGAACGTGAGCATCATTAATATAAGAATCATTATGTAAGAAGAAGTTCTCAAGAAAACGTAATGCCAACAATATGTTATTAGAAGCATAGAAATTCTCCCCCTAAACCTCTGCCAACTGTTTAGTGTCATATGTGATCATATCATCTCATATATCAGCAAGGACATCAAAGTATATTCATCAATCAATTATCTATTAAGGCATAAACAACTTATAAAAGTCCAAAATTACTTCTAAATAGCATCAACAGACTGTAACCATCAATCATCAGAATAAGAAAACCAAACAATAATTGTATGAAGCATATCAGAGAATTTTCCTGAGTTTGTCCCACTATTTCTTTATCATATAAAAAGATACATGATTTTTCAGATTAGAACTCACGTATATATGTGACTAGTCTTCATAGGATCCTCATACAGAAAGTAAAATACTGAAATTTTATAACCACAACCCCCCCTAAGCTTTTTCTGTTTGTACCTATTCACTATTGCTACACTAGATGCACTTTCAGGAATATAAGAAACATGAATATAAAAAAAATCATAAGAATCATCATCAAGGAAAAGCATGTGTTGCACCTCATGAGATTATACATCACTGATCCTAAGGACCTGATAATCATTTTCTACTCTTATGAGGTCATGTACCTCACATCACGTTTGTAGTCACTCTGAGATGTATTCTTTTAAGGACAATGGACTACAATGGGAACAATCTTCTTTGACTTTGAATCTGAATCCTCCTCATAACTGCGAGAGTTTCATTCTTCAAACACATATAATTTGTGTGGGTTTCTATATCCTCTTGTTATGGCTTTTCCATATTCTTCAGTCATAACCTTGCACTTTTTTGAAATAAAAAAAAATTATATTTCCTTTATCTACCATTTGACCTACACTTAGAATATTATGATATATCCCTTAAAATAATAAAGTATCATTTGCCCCTCTAAATTTATTAATTTTGGCTCTACCTTTCCCAAGAACATTCGTTGGAGCATTATTTCCAAGAATAACCTTACCATATTGGTCTTTCTTAAGAGAATCCATCTTACTCTTATTTCCGGTCATGTGATAAGAGCATCCACTATCTAAGTACCATTCATATTCTTCTTCAAATGAGTAGAGAGAAAGACCACACTTTATCTGTTCTTCTTTATGATTATTATGAGAAATAATTGTGGATCCATCTTTTTCAAGTCCTTTGACATCAATATTCTTATGTGGTTACTTACCATGTTGTCTGAGGCAATCCATAGATATGTTCTTGCATTCTTTTTCTATGTACTATACCTATGGGGAATAGTATGGGGTACAGAGGGAAGTTCCCAAGGGAATAGTGTAATAATGGGATGGACCATATGCTTTTCCATTCAATAATCATTAACATCTCTCAATGGGGAGTCTCTAGCCTCTATATATGATTCATACATACAATACCATGGGTCATTCCCATGGTTCTCTTAATACCATATATCTAATACAATGGCTTAACTTATAATTATTGCCCATCCCAGTATTACATTATTCCCTTGTGTACTTCCCTTTGTACCCCATACTATCCCCCCTAAGTATACTACATTCTATATGCCAAAACGTGTTACAAGAATAACATCTTATATGAGCGGAGGAATCATAATATTACTGTTTCATATTACTTCTATTGTAATTAATAGCTTTGAGACCAAATATATTGCTAGCAAGACAATAGTCTTTAAAGAAGCCTGACTACCTAGAAGTTGATGATCTTTATGTGAAGCATTATTTGCTTGTGATTGAAACTGACTACTTCTGAAATTAGCTACAACATGTCGATAATTATGACATATAAAACATTCAACATTATTGATCAGAGGAGGGACTCGATTAAAACTAGGAGTAACTGATTTTCTTTGAAGATTCACTTTCCCTGATTTTCGATCAAGTTGTCTTCTTATCTCCTTGTCTAGAATTTCACTTTGCATTGTTACACTTTAAATTACTTGCCTTAGCTTGTGAACCAAATTCCCCTTCAACAGTTTCATGAAAACAAAGAGCATATTTGATGGCAGGAGACCTTTGACTACTAAGAATATTATCGAAAATCGAAGTATTATCTTGAAATTGCAAATGTTTTTATTTTTCTTTTAATTTACCTTTCACGATGTTTACCTCAACCTCCATTCTTTGATATTGTTCCTTTTCTAGATATTGCTTCTTCATACCTTCTTCAACCCTTCTTCATTCTTCCTGATCGTTCAGAATATCATATTTCAACCCATTTTCTTGTTCTTCAAATGTTTGAAGTAGTTAATATAGGATCTAATTACTTGTAAATGATAGATTAAACCTTGTGCATTGATGTAGAATTTACTGAAATTGAGTTTTTTTCTCCGTTGAAGAAAACACAACACATCTAGGATAAGTGCAGAAAAAACACAATGCTGACCAAATGAGGCACTTTGGTGGCAAGAGAATGCTTCTCTAAGGGTGCCAGAGCTTGTCAAGGATAGAGAGAGGTCTCTTGGAAGTGAAATGAGAAAATGAGAGGTTCTTTGGTCTTTTATTGCTTTGAAAATTCGATTTTCTCCATGGGTGGTGTAGTGGGCCTACCATGTACTTTCTCATTTGCTTTGGAAAATGAATCTTTCAAACATAATGAATAATAATACATCATATTGAAAATATAAACACTTTTTGAAAAACTTTATTTAAACTTTTTCCATCACTACTCCTTGAGATGATGACTTTGATGGTGAAATCACTAATTTTTTTTATGATTTTGACCCTATGACCTAATGATGACTTGAAATGGAAAGAATGAGCAGGATGATGATGATAATGACTATGACGCCCTTACAACAATGAATGACTTGACCATGAAGGTGAAAGGAGTAGTGATGACCTACCTAACATAACCAGTCACCAATTGTTTATTAAAAGACTATTTGAAACCATAAACATTTGTAGTAGGACCCTAACAAAAAATTTGTAAGAGCATATTTGATCATTGGTGCCAGACAAAACTCACAGAAGCTGACAGAAATAATATAACTTACACCCAAAAAATTGTAGCACAATTTACTATTTTTGGAAGTTTTTTGTGTCTTTAGGTTCAAGAGCCATTTTAAGGCCCTAAACGACGTTTTTTTGGAAAATGGGAAAGCTAGTAACTCTTAGGAGGGTTTTAAGTCGAAATTTATAGTCCCGGGATATATATTTCTAATGAAGTATCATATGCATCAAACAAATATCATATGCCAAAATTATGACCCTAGGAAGTTCATCTACCAACTTATCCCAATAGGGTCAACAAGCCTTTTGTGCTTCATCATATAGGGTTAGGTTTTTGGATGTTTAGGGTTTTCTATTTTTTTTCAATAATAAATAGGCCTTCAAGCCTCATTATAAAATAGTTCAGAAGGCATGTAGCCACCACATCTCTTCTCAAAGATAAGCTACCATGGCATGAGATTGTTTATTTCCATTCTGAATACATTGTTATTAATGAATTAAAGTTCTATTTTTGTTGTATATTTGTTTTCTAGTTCAGATATGTATTTCATTTCATTCTTTAATAAATTTGGATCGTTGGTATCAGAGCAATCTACTATTTCTTTAATTTTCTTTGCATGTCCCCAATGACTTCTAGGTGTGACGAGTTATGGCTTGAACTAGTTGAACCTTTGCAAGGCCAGCCTTGCCAACCCTGACCGCCTCCCATGGAAGAACAAAATAAAGAAGGGGGAACAGGAGATCATTCCAAAATATTTCTCAAAGAAGCTCTTGAATGAAAAAGTAACACAATAATGGAAAAAATTCCTCATATCCTTTGGTTGATGCCCACCACCGAAATATCATCATCCAAAAGTCACTTTGAGGGCACCACCCCCTTCAAGATATAAGTAAACCTTGATATCTCTATATTAAAAGTTAAAATAGATGAAACTATTGTAGACTAATAATTGGATTTGTTGGAAGGTTACTTTTTGATTGATATTTTCATTGATATGGAGAAGATTAATTTTGCACTGCTTAAGGCCACTTCCGATTTCAAGGATTGGTAAGGAAACTACTGTGAGAAAAGGGTTGAGGAACCCTTGTTATTTACGGACTCCCCCTCTTGGAACTCTTTCCAAGATGTTGTGAAGGAACAATATTACTTTGTGTAGATCTATTACGACAAGTACATACATTGGACCACACTATGACAACAAAGAGACAAAGATGTGCATGAGCTCACAAATATTTTTCATACTCTACACACAAAGTTGGGTATTAAAGTCTCTAAGCGACATCTGGTGTGCAAGTACTATGGTTTTTTGCACAAATACATTCAGGAAGAAATGGAGTTCCTGGACATCTCATCACTTGGTGAAACATATCAATATGTTGCCAATATTGAAAAAAAATAAAAAAAAGAATCACAACTTTGGATTTGTGAATTAGAAGTAGGTAAGAGAACCACCAAACTATAGAACAAAGGACTCCATAGCTTGAGGAGAAGGCACATGGATCTGTAGGTTCTCTGCATTCTATAGCAGAAAGCAGTCCCCAGATGGAGCCAATGTTGTAGCATTTTTGGTTTTGATAAGATAGAATATTTCAAAAAAATGTTAAGTTAGGATATGGACATAACAATAGTGAATAAAATGTTAGTAAGAGAAAATATCTTGATGATGATGTCCATGTCAAAGAAAATTTTAGGTTATCTACTATAAAAAATCAAGGCAAAAAGAAAATGTTAGGTAGAAATAAAACAAATAAACTCTGAAAGTGAGCAAGTCTAAATGTCACTACTCTATTTCTGCAAAATAATGGTTGTGTGTGGCTTGTTTTTAAATGCCAAAACCCATGACATTCAAACTTTTTAATCTTGACTGTTTCATGCTTTAAATTTGATGTTATAGTTAAAGAATAAAGATCTGGCCAAACTGTTTAATCTTGGCAGATTAGTAGTTGGGTAGGGAATAATAAAGTGCTCATCAGTTTAACCTGAGCCCTTGGAGGTTATAAGTGTATAAATATATAGTTTGTTTTTTGTTAAATAAGAAGAAAGGAAAAGGGTTTTCTAGCTTAAATGCACCCATTAAGTGAAGGAAAAATGATAGGATAAGAAAAGGGTAAGTAGAGAAAGGTTGCAGAAGTTTAATGGTTGATTGGACAAAATGTACATTGATCATGTTTCTATACTCATGAGGCAACTACACAAAGAAAATGAAGGTCTACTTGATCAATTAATTAACTTCTCATTCAGCCTCATTCATTCCTATATTCAATAATTTTCCCTTCCTACCTTCATACATTCATATTCATTCATTTTCCACTAAGAATCCCTTTTCCTAAGGTCAAAACCATTTTTACCTAGGAAATGTAAAAACCCTATGTAAAATCCCTTTTACCAATAAACCCACAAAATATGTTTATGCCTAAGTATTAACGAATATATGTCAAAGGAAAATAATTTGTGAAAAGGCATTATACTTAGTGTTATTTCCCTTTCCGATCATATTTCATATTAGCATTAACTTAATGTATTAAACCCTTAAAATTCCCCTTTCACATATAATATTAATTCCTTTTATAACATACCCTGAAACCTTAGTTTTATTTAAAAACTATGTATTTTATTAAAATATCACATCGCAAATGTTTGTGGATCGCCACTTTTCATATGAATGAACCTTTCCCCAATTTCCATATGCAATATGTCGTAGACATGAACCCGAGGTTAATATATATTATGTTCCATTCCCGTTTCGCATCCGCTTCCATCACAATTCCCAACCGAGGCATAACCCTCGATGTATTGCGATCTCCAACTTCGATATGGAAGCCGAGACCCGATACTATATATATCACAACCAATTGCAACATTGCATCCACCTCCATCGCAACTTCCTGCTAATACATAACCCTTTAAGCATTTCAATTTCTGATTGAGATAGACCCAGACCCGACACATTTATATGTCATATTTCATTTTACGTTGTGTTCACCTGTTGTCATATTACTTTGTGATGGGCCTTCCCCCACTATACTGCGATTGCAATATGTGAATAGGCACATACCCGATATCGTTATCCGCTCCAATTTATATATTTTCAAATCTACCATATGCGTTTTGCAAAGGTTTTCTTTGTAAAATCGTTTTATGATTTAAAATGAAGAATTAAATGAAGTCTCCATTTAACCGTAAAACTCTGTTAAAGTTAGTTTTAAACCATAATTAAGCCATTCCCGCCATAATAATCCCTATGTACTCCTTCTTTCGCTCCACCATTGTTCACCTTCGCCTGATAGTTCAAAAGTTAATTGTTTTTCCATTAAACGCATAAAAAGCCATTTTTGCTTTGTTTTGCCTGTTTTACACAATGCAACATCCATAATGCCTCTGTGGCAATCAAATCCATTTTTTACCTTCCGATATGCACTAGACTCCTTCCGATATCATTTCAAGCTCAAATAAAGCCATTGAATACCTCCTATGTCACCTTGTTTTTCTTAAACAGTTTCTGCGTTTTGCAGGTGAAGACTGTTGTTCCAGGTTTATAAACAAAATCCTGCATAATAGTTTGAAGACAAATATGAGTGATTTATTGTTGAAAAACACATTAAACTGGAGTGCATAGTAAAGGTAGAAAGGCTCACTGTAAAGATCACTCAACCAGGTCACAACATATTAAACAAAGGTTAAAGCAGTATTAGGTAAAAAGGTTAAATGAAGCAATCTACCAGTGTGAAGAATACAAGCAAGGGATCAGCCAAAAGGGAAAAATATCATACAAAAATCCAACACAACCTGAATAAAAGGGGACAGCAAGAAGCAATTCAATCGTTGCCCCTATCTTCTTGCATGAAGATCTTTTCCTTTCCTAGAATAAATCTTAATCAGTTTTAGGATATTTCTTAAGTTTATTATTGTATAAATAACTCTTTTCTCGAGATGTTATGGGTTTGGAGTTCAAGATTCATAGTTCATTTCTTTTAAATTCTTCACTATTAATTCTACTTTAAACCTGGAAGTCACCTTTGAAGGAAGCTTTTGCAGACACTTGATGTACTCAGTCTTTCTAGAACCTTAATACAAAGTAGAGGATTCTGAATCTAGTTTTACATAGTTTTGTGTTAACCTGTAAGTTTTCTAGTTTTCAATCATTATGTTTTCTTCATATGCGTATGACTTATAGAGATATGTAAGTAGGAACAATTAGTGTTTCAATTGATTCCTATAAGCTCGTGAAGTGATCAACTATTAAGAGAATGGATTAATGAACTGTCTGTTTAGCTAATCCCCTCTAATCAATAAATTATCAACATCTTGTGTAAGCCTAAGTATATTGCCTTGAAACTTTGGAATGAAGTTTATAAGGTTTTCCAACTTATGATTGCTTTGTTTTATAGTCTGGAAACTGTGGTAATCATATTTTTGTTGTCTTCTACTCACCACTTTTTTAATCCTTATCACTGTGTAAAGTCTTATAACAACACTCTGATGAGATATTAATATACCTGAAAGGATTAATTACTTCAATTCTACATATGTATTCATTCACCGGTCTTCCAAAACTAAAACCCAAAAACCCAAAAACGATTGTTTTAGATGCTCTAGCATTGGTAGCTGACCTATTACTATCTCAGAGGTACAACATGGACCACCATATATACTCCTCTACATAGTGCATGCAATTCCACATGGGTTCAAGCTTGTACACAACATAAGATGAGTGTTGATCTATCTAAAAATATACAGTTTCATGGAAATTAAAGAACTAATACACTCGTATACACAACAATAGAAAATTCATGATAATAAAACACATGATTTATATTACTTTCAAATTTGAATTAAAATACTCTTATATGTGCCAAGTTCCTCTCTCAGTGCTTGATGTTACAAAGCTTTCACTATACCGAAGGCTATAATTTATATATAACACAATACATCGAATGAATCATTTCATATCCATTCATTTCTCTTAGGATCTCATAATAGTTTGCTAAAATCACGCACTTTCTTATTTTTATAATAGTTTGACCATATCTACTTTAGTGGAATGGCTTACAATCTCTTAAAGTAGTAATTTCATTAATAAAAATTTAACAAACTCAACAAAACGTGAGTAAATCTCATCCTGATGCCATGCTTCCTCTTTTCCCAACATTGGATTCCAAATTTAATGAAGGGTGCTTAGATGCTCCTGGATCACTCAATATGTTTGTACCATGCTATCCCACACCATGCACCACTGCAAGTTTAAAATTCATATAACACACTAATTATGATTCATTTATATGTGATATAAAATACTAACCCATGGGAATAGAATAATTAAATTGAACGTTTTCTATTTTTTTCAATATGAATAATAGAACTGACATAGAAATTTCTATTAAATTTGAGAGTTCTTATGCCGTTATGTCATTTTTGGTGATATATGCCAATTTTTATAAAATGTGTCTATTTCAAGTTCAAAAATGGAAATCTCATTTTTAGTTACCATGGATCCTATCTATTCCATAAATTCATAATTGAATTTAAATATGACTATATTGGGGCTTTTCAAACCATGGAATTGGAGTGCAAGATATCCATCCATTACACTTGTTGAAAGAAGACAAATTTCCTGAAAACATATTCCTTTTATATTATTGTTATTTTCCTTTTATATTATAATTACTTGAAATATTAGAATCCTCCCAAATTGGAGAGTACAAGTAGACTCAAAGTTGTTTTATTATTTATAAAGTTGTCTTTCAATTCAAGCCATGAAGTTGAAAGTTTACATCATTTTCTCCTCTTCAAAATATCTTACATCCCATGAACTTAACCAAACTAAGTGGGAACATTTTAAAAACATTTTAATGTAACTCATGAAAGCATCAATATATTTTTTATTTCCAAAGTAGTATAAAACATGTACATTTATGATTTTACTTGGTTTCATTTTACTTTATACTAACACAATCATATAAATTAAATAGTTGATAAACACATGAAAAACATCAAAAACTCCTTTTAGGATAATTTGATATTATTAAAATTGAAAGATATACAAAATTAACTAAATTGTAATTTTCTTATCATCATTGATTATATATAATATATTTAATTAATATAATAATATAGAACTATGATGTTAACCATGGAGAATAGGGTTTCTGGAATGTTAATTTAATTATCAATAATTATTAGGTGAATTATAAGGATTTAGTATTCACAAATCAAAGATTTAAATTTATTTTCATACTTTTCTCCATTTTATCATTTTTTATTTCTTTGTAAACTTGATGGGACTACATCTTCATCATGTCGAGGTAGGGAATTGGAACCATGACTTCACATCAAAAAGTGCCTTAATAGAGCACCCAATCACAGTCTATCCAAGACCCATGGACTTCCATTTTGTTATTTTGATTAAATTAATTAATTAAGAAAAATATCATATAAGAAAGTGTATTATGAAATGAGCTATACTTTTTTAGATAAATTAAGAATTTCTATCAAAAAATTATAATTGGAATAAAGGAATTAATAAAGAATCTAAATTAAAATGAAAATACAATTTAATTTAAAAATAACAAAAATATATTTTGATTTCTAAGAAATTTTACGGTGATAAACACATATGAACTCATTTGACTACCTGTTTTGAAGCATCTGATGTGGTTCATCGTGTGATTAGTCGTCACCACATGTTTGGAACTATCCAATGTGGTTCATCATCAAAACAAATGGGAAATCAGGTTAAATAGAGAAAGTATAACAGTTACTTTTGAGTAGACCAAAAATTAATAAATAAATAATCATTTAATAAATTAAATCATCAAATCAAAATTATATTTATATGGAAATATTACTTTTAATATTTAGTTTTCAAATTATAAAAAGCAATAAAATTTACACATATAAAGTAAAACTTAGTCAAGATTATTTTTAATTTATAGTTTATTAATTAATAAATATAAAATATTTTTTTTGAATATTATAAATTTACAAACTGAAATAGTTAACTATAAAATTACAAAACAAATTAAATTAAATTCACTTAAAACAAAAATTGGAATCAACCAAAAGTCAAAATTAACTAACAAATTAAATTAGCTTAACTAAAAACAAAAAATGGAATCAAACAAAAGGTCAAAATTAACTAACATTTAATAGATTAACGAGAAAGAAGAGAGTTAGTCGGAATTGTCCGGTTTAGAGAGATTGCCTCATCCCTAGCCTAGAAAGTCCTACAAGGTAAGGTCTCCGGACTAGCTACAAGGTAAGGTCCCGGTACTAGCTAGAGGAACTTCAGACCCTAAAGCATGGAAGGAAGGGACTAATTCAGGAGGGAAGGCATACAATTAAGCCGGGAACAATCTAACTACCACAATCTCACGCAGGCTTAGCCGGGAGGAGTCCAGATCCAAACCCAAATTCCAATCGCAGAGCAAAAGGATTATAGCTTCTATCTATAACCCCCACCCACCACTAGGTTCCTACAAATAAATGAGGGAGGGAATTAACAACTGATTAAAAAGGGAGAAATCAATAAAATTACCAACACGTTTTTTAACCAGAAGAGATTAAAAAAGAAAAATGAAATTTAAAAACAGAATGTTCAAATAAATAATTAAATAAATAAAAATAGAAAATAAAATAAAATGAAAATATAGGTGTAATATTAACTGATTTAAGTTTCTAACCAGTTAAAAATGAAATATAATTAAATACTAAATATAAAACAGTTTTAGAAAGAAACTGGCCATAAAAAAAAAATTGAAAATGAAATATAAGAGAGTTTTAAAAAAACTTCGTAATAAAAAATATTTGCTTGACATATGGGAGTGCCCTTCAAATTTCAGATTTCAGATTTCTTCAGTACAGAAATAGAAAGAACAAGGCTTTGAATATGCAAGTATCCCATGCTGGTAGGTGACCACTTCACATGTCCAGGTTCAGAGACTAACAGATAACATTTCATTTAAATATTAAATAAAACTATTATTGCGTGTGTACTCCATATTCGTATAAACTTTATGTACTGCTCAACAATAACTGAATTCTGATTTTCGAGAAGATGACCAAGAAACAAAGCGATTATTCATCTGTTTGCCTAGGGCACTTCCGATTATTTTTCTTAGAGATTTGGTTCTGTAGGAAAGCCTGCCAATCTGACTCAGCAGGAGTTGCAGGATAGCGCAGGTAGCCACATTATTGTGTGTGATATTGACCATAATCTAAACGTCCACAAGATATTTGGAGGTATCTATATCATTAACTTCACACTCTGTAATCTGTTTCACATTCTCTCCATTTTCTATATTTTTCTTCTTCTCGGTCATAAATAAGTCTGGCTGTCCGAACAGGACTGTATGGAACAGAATAAAGATTTGTCTGGAACTTGCGAAGATGTTTTAATATTTCTCTTCTATATTTGGCATGAAGTTTTGTTGGGTATTTTCACGAGATGGACATGATGTTCCTGTTCCTGTTCCTGTTCCTGTTAGTGGGGTTTGTTACAAGTTGTGGGTTTGGTTTACAGTAAATTTTTAAATCATTATTATTATTTTTGAGTGGTTTCACTGTGGATTTCAGAGGGATGGTGTGAAAATCCAATAAGCAAATTTTGGGCGGAGGCTGTGATACCATATTAAGTTGCTCATTACACCAAAACCAACTTAAATTAATAAACTTCTAAACTATTATCACTATTTTTTTTTGTGGTCCCCTAATAAATTCCAGAAACATTTCAAACATTGTCATGGCAGTTCTGATTGTAAATTGTAATTGAGAAACAGGCCGCTGATTTACATCGTCCGTGACGTTAACAATAATTATTTGTGCGAAAATTTCAAAACTCATTCACCCTCATATTAGACGGTTTGGACAGTTGGAATGGACAATATTGGAATCCGCTTTCCAGATTTTTAATTTTATTTTGGAAAAAAATAGGTATATGTTCATGATTTCAGTTTGATAAAATATTCTCCTCAGTAAAAGATTTAGATTCTTTTAAACCCTTCTTAATTTCCATTCTTTGATAACGAAATAAAACTTTAAATTACAGATTCGATCGGATGTCCATCGTATCGTTTCAATGTTAGTGAGATTCACTTCAATTCACAATTAAAGAATCGTTTTCATTGAGGTTTTTGTTGGAATTACTACACACCTACATGTGGATTTTTAGTTAGAGCATACGACTACATGCAACTACTACACAACTACTACACATCTAGATGCAGACTCTTAGTTAGAGCATGGCACTACATGCAAGATTATTTCTGCATGATTTACTCTTTTATTTGCTCCTTTTTTAACTTTGCAACTAGTTAGTTCTTCTACATGATTTACTCCATGATTTGCTCCTACTTTCACTCCGCAACTGGCTAGTTATCTCTAGAGCTTGTTGTAGGTGTTGAGTCTTCTCATTGATCACCACTATGGTGCATTACCCTGGCATCTTCAGCCAGTAATGCTATATCATGAGCATTGTAACATAATTTCTAATGAATCATTCTTTTCTTCTTTCGATTTATGCTATATCATGAGCATTGTAACATAATTTCTAATGAATCATTCTTTTCTTCTTTCGATTTTCTTTTAGTGTTTTTGCTCTGCAAAGCTGTGTGTTCAACATTTACTAGTTAGATTCATCCTTGCAGGTTTTCTAACACATTTACATGGTATCGGAGCCCACAGGTTGCTAGATAAAAAGTGCACAAGTGCTTTATTTTGCAGGTATTACAGCTTGGAGATCGAAGATTGACAAAAAAATGGAGTTTCCCAAAGCATCGATCCTAACACCTTACAACTATCATGAATGGAACGACCAAATGGCTCGATACCTTCGTCATAAAGGGTTGTACAGGATTACCATGGCTACAGAAGTGGAACCCACTTCAGCCATAGAGAAATCCAAATGCCTCAACCATATGGATGAGGCCCACGGATCCATATGCATGTGCATCTCTCCAGAGTTGCAGTTTCATCTATCTACCTGCAATACTCCCAATGAGATTTGGAAAAAGGTTGAAGATCTCTACGGGAAACAGGATGAGATGAAAGGACATCTGCTCAAAGTGGAGCTGTTGTCATTAGATCCATGAAACTATGACAAAATTCAAGACTCCCTCACCAAATATAATGATCTATTGTTGCAACTCAAGGGTTGTGAAATTGACAAATGGAAGGAGGAGAGTCGCCAAGTTCTCTCTATTATGTCAAAGCTCGGACTAGAATACTTTGTCTTTGTTTCTACATTTCATTTAGGAAGGCTCGCAACAGGTAAATCCTACACTATGCCTTCTCTCAAAGAATTTATGGAGTCCCTTATTTTTTAGCAAGATAAACTCATTGGCATGGGGAAAATCAAACCTCCAAAAGCGCATGCACTTGTTGTGTATGATGGCAGCCACAGTAAAAATCATAGATCTTATTCAAATTAGAAAAAACAGTGGCAAAAAGACAAGGGAAAAGCGCATCCCCATCCAAAGAAGGAAAAGTACACCAAGCCCTTCAATGTCTCCTCCGGCTCGAGAAATGAGAAAGGGAAAAAAAGAAATAGATGCACCTATTGTCAAAGATGATTCTATCCAGAATCCTCTTGCATGAAAAAACAAATTGACCAAATGGCAGAAATCCTTCAGAAGCACAACCTTGGGGACCATATCCCTCAGGGCGCCAAGAAGAAAATTGAGGATCCGCCACACGGGAAAGGTAACAATTTTCATGAATTAGTTGCAATTAATTCTTCTCTTGATGCATGGATTATACATTCCAGTGCATCACATCATATGGCTACTACAAAGGAAGTCGATTCCTCTTTGGATGCATGCAAAGGACCTCCCATCCTCATGGGAGATGACTCACCTATTGAGGTCACCGAAAAAGGTAGAGTGGAATTTTTACATGGAAGCTTTGAAGATGTGCTTCATGTTCCAAAAATTTCGGTAATCCTGTTTTCAGTTTAACATATCACTCATTCCAGCACTGGAAAGAGAGTGGAATTCACTCCAGATGCAGTGAACATATATGATCTACATAGCAGCTCCAAAATTGCAATTGGTAAGGTAAACACTGGAGCTAGACTGTATACATTTTCTGAATTTATTGAATCTGAATCCTCCTTATTGCTTACACATGCTAATGATAGTAGC
This sequence comes from Pinus taeda, assembly GCA_000404065.3. Taxonomy (NCBI): domain Eukaryota; kingdom Viridiplantae; phylum Streptophyta; class Pinopsida; order Pinales; family Pinaceae; genus Pinus; species Pinus taeda. The sequence goes on from APFE030834184.1 coordinate 110,385, forward strand.
AGGCTTTGGCACGAGAGGTTTGGTCACTTAAATTATAGGTTTATGTAGAAGCTAAGCAAGAATGAGATGGTGGAACACTTGCCAAATATCAATTTCTCCAAAGGAGCTTGTCAAGGGTGTGTCTTTGGCAAACATCCGAGAGAAAAGTTTGACACCCGCAAGACTCACAGAGCATCCTCTCCTCTAGATCTGATCCATAGTGATGTCATGGGGCCTTTTCCTCATCCTTCCATCAACAAAGTAAGGTATGTGCTTACATTTATTGATGATTTCTCATGGTATTCTTGGGTGTATCTTCTCAGGAACAAATCTGAAGTTTTTGCGCACTTTGAAGATTTCAAAGCACTAGTTGAGCCATAGTGAGAGAGAAAGATAAGCACTCTGTACAGATAATGGGGGGGAATATGTTAACACAGCACTTCAAAACCTTTGCCTTTAGTCCAGCATACAATTGCAGTACACAATTCCATACACTCCACAACATAACGGAGTTGCTGAGAGAAAGAACCGATCTCTCATAAAGATGGCTTCTTGCATTTTGCATGCTAAGTCACTGCCTCATAAGCTATGGGTTGAAGCGCTTAATTGTGCTACTACATCCATAACAGATCTCCTCATAGGTCTATCAAGGGTCAGACCCCCTTTGAGGCTTGGAGCGACACTAAACTAGAGGTCACCCACTTCCATGTTTTTGGCTCCTGAGCATGGGCCAGGATCCCCTCTAAAAAGAGGAAAGCTCTTGATCGACAGAGCATTGAGTACATCTTTGTTGGATACCCTAATGGTGTGAAGGGATACTGGCTATTGATTTCCTCTATGGACAAGCTCATCATTGAGCAAGGTGTCAAATTTGAGGAAAGTCTCTCGCATGCACCTCAATTTCCGCATGTAGACACCTTTTATCTACCTCATGTCTGACATGATGACTCAGTACACTCAGATGCATATACAGAGCATGTAGATGCCGAGGTAGAGCATGCAGATGCAAAGACAGAGTCTTCAGATACAAATCTAGTGCATGCAAATGATGATCCACATCAAAGTCCATATCGGGCTTCCAGCAGTGAATCATATTCCCCTGTCATGAATCAAAGAACAAGGATCTTACGTGAGATATATGCACAAGACCACCCAACTACTAGAAATGGTCTTGTGGGGGATAATTCTGATCTACAGAGGACTAGCTCAGAGTTTATTGAGCATCCTCTTGTCCTCACTGCCACTGAACCATCGCCATCCTGGCATTGTCATTTGGTTCGTTCTTCTGATCGATAGTCTTATGCTGAGGTTGTTGGGCATCCATCTTGTGAGTCCACCATGGAGGAGGAATATAACTCGCTCCTCAAGAACCAGACCTGGGATATGGTCCCCCTTCCTTCAGGAAAGAAACTTGTCTGATGCAAATGGGTCTACAGGACCAAGAGTGTTGCAGATGGGCAAATCAACAGATGGAAAGTGAGGTTAGTAGCTAAAGGCTTCCAACCAGTGCATGTCATTGATTATAATGAGACCTTTGCTCCAGTAGCAAAGATGGGTTCCATACGCCTTACACTTGCCATTGTGGCTTCCCAACGATGGGAAGTACATCAGATGGATGTGAAGAATGCATTTCTTCATGGAGACCTACCTGAGGAGATCTACATGGAGCAGCCACATGGTTTCATTCAGGATTCATCTTTGGTTTGTAGACTGAAGAAATCTCTCTACGGCCTTAAGCAGGCCCCGAGAGCTTGGTATGCGAAGATGGATTCTTTTCTCTTATCACAAAAATTTGAAAGATGTATGTCTAATCCGAATGTTTACATGCTTAGGACACATGATTCTCTTCTTATCTTAGTTTTGTATGTAGATGATCTCCTAATCACTGGCAGCTCGACTTCAGCCATTGCTACAGTTAAGAGGGCCTTGCATGATAGGTTCTCGATGATGGACATGGGTTCATTACACTTCTTTCTTGGTCTTGAGATTAGCCAGGATGCCACATGCATCAAACTATCTAAGGCTAAGTATGCATGGGATCTCCTCGAGAGATTTTCCATGACTGACTGCAAGCTAGCACCGACTCCTTTTCTGTCTGGGGTCTGCCTTGAGGATGGAGGTGACACTCCATTAGTTGACAACACTCTCTACCGACAGCTAGTGGGGAGCTTATTGTACCTCACCCTCTCTAGACCAGATCTCTCATATGCAGTAGGGGCAGTTTTTAGATACATGCAGGAGCCGCATGAGCTACACTGAAATGCTGCCAAGCGCATCCTCCGATATGTGAAGGGCACCATCACCTTCGGGATTCACTATGCAGCAGGCACTGCATTGAATCTTCTTAGCTTCACAAATTCTGATTGGGCAGGAGATAACATTGATTGCAAGTCCACCTCCGGATATTCACTCAGTCTAGGATGTGGCCCTATCTGTTGGTCGAGCAAGAAGCAAGTATCTATTTCTCTCTCTTTAGCCAAGGCTGAGTACAGAGTAGTCAACATCACCATTCAGGCTCTGTGGATACAACACTTCCTCATTGAGTTAGGCGTCCAGTTCCACCAGCCCATTGTCATCTAGTGTGACAACCAGAGCACTATCAAATTTTGTAGGGATCTAGTACAGCAACAGCGGACGAAGCACATACAGATCCATATGCACTACATCAAAGACATAGTACATGATTGGGTCATTGATTTGCAATTTTGTTCCTCAGCAGAACAGACTGCAGACATCTTCACCAAGAAATTCACTCAGTAGAAGTTTCGCTCTCTGCGTGATCGTCTTGGAGTGAAGAACACAGTTGCTTAGCAACTGTCTTTTCTTCCTCTTTTCTTTTGATTACATTGTATTTTGAGGGGGCGGTTTTCCCACGAGGTTTTCCTTCTTTCCTCAATTTTATTACAAGTTTCATTGTATTTTAGGTGACCTTTAGTTTTAGTTTCCAGGGCCCATTTTCTATTTTTCCCCATAGTGGTGTTCAAGGGGGTTGTTGGAACTACTACACACGTACATGCGGACTCTCAGTTAGAGCATGGGACTACACGCAAGATTCCTTTTGCATGATTTACTCCTTGATTTTCTCCTTCTTTAACTCCACAACTGGTTAGTTCTTCTGCATGATTTACTCCATGATTCCGCAACTGGCTACTTATCTCCGGAACTTGTTGTAGGTGTTGATTCTTCTCATTGATCACCAGTATGGTGCATTACCTTGGGATCTTCACCCAATAATGCTATATCATGAGCATTGTAACCTATTTTCTATGAATCATTCTTTTCTTCTTTCGATTTTCTTTTAATGTTTTTGCTCTGCAAAGCTTTGTGTTTAACCTTTACTAGCTAGATTCATCCATGCAGGTTTTCTAACACATTTATAGTTTCGATAGATGAATGCGTGAAAAGATATGGATAGGCTATTACAACATATGGTCCGTTTTGGTTCGATCGTCATTTTTTTTAGTCTTCTTCATAGTCGATCTCCCTGTTCTTGAAATCTATGTATGTTCTGCACAAGCTTCGAATGCAACGAAAGCTCCTGGCATCAATTGCCTTTCCTTTTCTTTATTTCTTGTGATCTTCGCCTGATAACCATGAAAGTTGTTTTGCTCTTTCTGTTCACTTCAGTGGAAAAATCACTGGCCAAGGATTTTCATATTTTGTTTGGCCGAGGATGGTACTCTGCTTGTGTAGGAAGCCAACGTGTGTATATATATATGCATTCGATCTTTTCATGGCCTATCTCCATATTCCTTAAGGTTGTTCTCAGGGAGTCCCCCATTTTGGATTTCATTCCAATCCGAGAAAAACACGAAGACGTTAGTTTTATATTTATATTTATATAGATATAGATATAGAGATAGAGATACACATAGACTAGGACTAAAATCAAAGCTGGTCAGGAATTTTTAAATCCACCGTTAGCGACTACCTTCTCACAAATCTGGATTATCAAAATTCATAGGGGAGAAGTAATATGACTTGCAACATTCATCCAAAAATCTCAGATATTCAGATTATATCCGAAAACCTGTGCGTTTTTTCGTGATTTGTTCTCAATGTTTACCGTTTTCCAATTTACCAACAATGAGTATGTTCACGTTTTTGAGAAATCTATCATGGGAAAACTTACGCAGGAAAAGCTAGCATGGTCGGAGCAGATGCGAAATGTGTCATGCCGCAGAGGAAACAAACATACATATGTTTTTTCAATGCGATTCATCTCTTCAGATATGGTATGAACTCTCATTGTTTTATGGTTTCCCTCATACTAATTTTCCTATAATGCAGGAAGCTTTTCAATGGTGGAGCGAGCAAAAGCAATCGTGGTGTTCCTTGTTTATTATCACGTGTTGGTTCCTGTGGAATTGGAGGAATGCTAGAATTTTCCAAGATTCTAAGGAACCCCTCAAGTCAACCTTGTCCCGCATAATGGCAAATCAGGACATGATCCCTGAAAGACTCAAGGCAATCAAAACCTGTATAAACATGTCAGATGCCCTTTCTTTTCAGGTGCCCTGTGCCTTCTTTGACGGTGCTAAGTAAAACAACATCCGTGGCTGTGGGGTCCATATCATCATGGATGACAATCTGCAATTTTTTCTATCCTGGTATGGTTGGCATGGCTCAAACAACATGGCCGAGGTTAGGGCCCTTACAGGCCTGCTTGCATTTTGTGATTTTCTGGATATCAACTGTATATCAATATATGGCGATTCTAAATCTCTGATAGATCATGTTAATGGCGTTGGTCTTGTTAGTTGTCCTCATCTATCCGGATGGTTGAGTAGAATTATGCACTTTTGGAGATCTATGAAGCTGCACTCCATCCACCATATCCATCGATCGAGAAATGCGCAGGCTGACCTTCTCTCCAAGGAAGGCCTTAAAAGGGAGCTAGGATTGTGGTCTTTGAGGGTCTTACATGATGGTTCTTCCTATTTCATACAAGAATTCTGCATCTCGAGAATATGACTTCTTTCAATATCTGTTTTTCATGCTCCTCATTCTCGATCCTTTTTTAATATATGTCCAGGCTTGTAGTTATCTAAGCATATAAATATTTTGTGTATAACTTTGAGTTTTGTTTCTGATCCCCTTCGGGGATCCTATGACTGTTAAATCCGATTTATATGCCTTCATATCTGGGCAGGATGTTTCTGTCCTGTGAAATGTCCTATGATCTTTATATTATCTTAATATCAATCTATGAAGATTTTTCCTTCTAAAAAAAAAATGTTACGAATACTTATTTGATGCTAAAGGGAGATAATTTTTGAGATGTTCCTTCATAAACGTAAAACATAAAACTTATTGTGAATGCAACAAATTGGTGCTTGAAATTTTTTAAAAAGAATTGTGGAATCAAAGTATGAACACACATGCATATTCCTACCTAGAAATGCATGAACAATCTCATTCAATATTGTCTATCTTGCCTTTCCATTAGTAAGCGCATGCCCACTGGACTGAAATCTGAGTTGGCAAGTGTATATGGTGACTTGGTGAGGAGCAAGAATATAATATTAAAAGTACTGGCACAACCACGTGTCTGTCTATTTGCACATGCCTACTGCCTACTGGATTGAAATTTGAGTTGGCAAATGTATATAGTGATTTCGTGAGGAGCAAGAATATAATACTAAAATTACTGGCAACAACTATATTAGTAATATATGTTGATATATTAAAGATAATATTTCTAATTATTATTATTAATTTATATTATTATTAATAAATTTACTAGTATTAATAATTAATAAATGTTAGTGATAATGAATTTATTAATATTGTTAGTAATAATTCTCTTTAATAATTAATATTGCTAATTAATTTAAATCAAGTGATTAATATTAATTATTATATTATTTTTATTAATTAATTAATTATTGTTGTTATTGCTAATTATAATATTTAATATTAATATTAATATTTTGAAAAAATTATTTGTATTTTCGTTAATTTTAATTAAAAATAATAATATTGTTAACTAACTATATTTATTAAATATAATATTGCTAAATAATTAAATAATAATAAATCTAAAGGATACAAATTATAAATCCAAGGTATATAAATACTAAGGTTAAATTTATAAATCTTAAAATAAATATGGCTGACCATGACTGATTTCTATATTGAGATAATCCTTGTCACAATGCAATATTCGCTGATGGTTGACCATGCTTGACCATGATTGATTTTTGTGTCGAAACAACCTTTGTCACAATGCAACCTTGGACCATGGTTGACACTGGTTGATTTTCATATTGAGACAATAATTTTCGCAATCTCACATACGACAATGGTTGATCATGGTTGACCATGGTTGACCATGATTGATATTATAAACCCAAGGGAATAATAAATCCAAGGGATTGATATTATAAATCCAAAGGAATAATAAACCAAAGGGATCAATACTAAAACCCCAAGAGATTATGAGCCAAAGGGAATAATATTAAGCACAACGGACTAATATTATAAACCCAATGTACGTATATAAACCCTAGGATAAATAATATAAACACTAAAATAAACATGGTTGGCCATGGTTGACCAAGGTTGATTTCATATTGAGACAATCATCGTCGCAATTGGACCATGTTTGATTTTCATATCAACACAAACTTTCTGACAATGCGACGTTCCACCATGGTTAACAACGATTATCAGATGAATACAATCTTTGTCATAATGTGACGTTGGAGCATGGTTGAGACAATGATAGATTTTCATATTGAGACAATATTTGCCACAATGCGATGTTGGACCATGGCTGATATTATAAACCCAAAGGATCAATACTAAAACCCCAAGGGATTATGAACCTAAGGAAATAATATTGAACCTAAGGGTCTAATATTATAAACCCAAGGTATATAAAGCCTAAGATAAATATTATCAAAACTAAAATAAATATGGTTGTCCATGGTTGACCATGGTTGATTTTCATATTGAGACAATCATTTTCATAATGCGATGTTGGAATATAGTTGACCATACTTAACCATGATTGATTTTCATATCAACATAAACTTTTTGATAATGTGACACTCGGCCATGGTTGACCATGGATGACTATGTTTGATTTTATAAAACATGGTTGACCAAGGCTGGCCATGATCCACCATGGTTGAGCATGGTTGATGATGATTATCATATTGGAACAACCTTTGTCATAATTCAACATAAGGTCATCGTTGGGATAATAATTTATTTTCATCTTGAGACAATCTTTGTCACAATGCGACATTGGACCATGGTTGACCATGGTTGAATAATATTAAACCTAATGGACTAATAATATAATCCCAAGGTAGATAAACCCTAAGATAAATATTATAAACACTAAAATAAACATTGTTGACCATGGTTAATTTTCATATCACAATCCTTGTGACAATGTGGTGTAGTACCATACTTGACCGTGCTTGATTTTCAAATCGAAAAAATCTGTCACAATGTGACATTGGACCATGGTTGATTGTCATATTGAGACAATATTATACCTTAGGAATATGAATCCTTAGATTAATAAACCCAATGAATGATATTATAAAGAGAAGGGAATAATAAACCCAAGGGATAGATATTATAAACCCAATGTATATAAAGCCTAAAGTAAATATTATAAACCCTAAAATAAACATGGTTGACCATGGTTGATTTCCATATTGAGACAATCATTGTCACAATGCAACGTTGGACAATCGTTGACCATGATTGATTTTCATATTGAAACAAATTTTGTCACAATGTGACGTTGGACCATGGTTGACCATGGTTGATTTTCATATTGAGACAATGATTGTCACAATGCGACATTCAACCATAGTTGAGCATGACTGACTATGATTGACCACAACTCACCATGATTGATATTATAAATCCAAAGGAATAATAAACCCCTAGGGATTATGGACCCAAAGCAATAATATTAAACCCAAGGAACTAATATTATAAACCCAAGGTATATAAAAACCTTAAGATAAATATTATAAACACTAAAATAAACAAATAGAGCGATGAATTCATGGCGGCCTGTGGTCGAGTGTGCTAGCGCCCTCACCATATGAATAGTGAGTAACTCTGTCAATGGCGGCCCTAAGGTCGAGCCATGCTTATGCACCCTCACCCACTTAGGGTGAGTCACTATCTCTGTCTATCGCTTCCTTTGTATCTAGCCATGTTCGTACTAGGGATACCATGGTAAGATTCATCGAAGGTTAACCATGATTAATCATGGTTGATTTTCATATTGAGACAATCCTCATCATAATGTGACTTTAGAGAATAGTTGATCATTCTTAATCATGACTAATTTTCATATCAACACAATTTCTACATTTTTAGAATTTAATTTTGCATTTTCTATATCTAATTTCACAATTATAAAGTAGTTCCACAGCGAAAACTTCTATCTAACTTACTTCTAAAAATACGTAGAGTAACACTCAAAACATAATGAATTTGAAAATATCGCATGATTTTGTAACCTCTTTACGGAGAAATGGAACAATCAATCTTACAGCATAAGACTAATTGGCAAGATTAATAAGTTTCAAGGAAATTGAAAATGCCATACACAATATCCAGCTTAGCTGCAACAAAATTGTCGGAAAATGATGCCGCACACAATGAGTGTTGATGCCACAAAATTGGCCAGCCTGAACACGGGAAAATAATGCAATACAGAATCTGGAATGTGACTGCCACTAAATTGGACAACCTGAACACGGGAAAATAATATCAAACACAATCCGAAGTGTGGCTGCTACAAAACTGGAGAACGTGAACACGAGAAAACAACGTCACACACATCTGCCCTGTGGCTGCTCCAAAATTGGCCAAGGTGAACGCGGAAAAATAGTCCAATAAAGATACCGTATAACTCCGCATATTTAAACCGTATCATGTCGGTGTTGGACATTACAATTAAGAAAGAATTGGTTTCTGTACACTGTAGCCTTGCCAACGCAGTTGGGATCGGATTTTTTCAATTTCAATATTATTTTATGCATCAGCAAGGACATTTCAATTTCAATATTATTTTATTCATCAGCAAGGATACAACATGCACGTCATAAGCAGAAAGGGCTTGCCTCAAGCATTGTTAAAATCGGATGAGCCGTGGGCACAAGACAAGCTCTGAAAGAATCATCATAAAACCTTATTTGATCATTCCTTCTTGAAACTTTTGCACGGTCTGCATAAGCCACGGATAGTGCAAGAGATTGTTTGAATGTTATGCTAACGGGCTATTTCAACTCCCGCGGGTCACTCTTCTCTTCGTTCTCTTTTGTTTTTTAAATAGCTCCATGGGGTAACTTGTCTTTCAGTTCATAATGTGACGCTGTCAATTGAAATTTAACTTAACAAATTAGTATAGTGATGATGTTATGGTGGTAATTGAAATTATAAACGAGTACAGTAAAACAGAAGCTTTTAATAGAAATTAAATTCTAGTATATTAGAAATTATCATGAACTTGTAGAATTGTTGGTTAATTTTGATGTGTAGTTATCCACATTTCAAAATATACATGAGATCATTGACCTCTACTTAATTTGTAAAATCTTCAATATGTGAATTAAATCTTCATGAGTATGCACTTATATGTATTGACATCAGAGAAATATCCATATCCATATATATATATATATATATATAAGAGAGGTTTATTATGGATTTATAACTTTTGCATTTTAGATATAAGAAATTTTAAATTAGACTACAGAAATTCTATATAAAGATAAGATCATTATGTCCAGAGTGACTCATCCAGCATGCTAGAAAAGGTTAATGTCCCTTCTAACTCATATCATGCAATCTCACACTATGCAGCTTAGCAAGTTTGAGACTTATACAATATCCTAGAAAAAGCATGTGTTCATCCTAACTCACATCCTGCAATCCCACACCATGCAACACAACAAGTTTTAGACTCATATAGGACACTAACCATCTGCCATTTCATTTATATACTCCATAAAACATTAACCTATGGGGATAGGATAATAAATTGAAGGGCTCTTACTTTTTTCAATAAGAATAATAGAAGTGACATGGTAATTTATATTAAAATTTCATATTTTTTTTACGTAGTTTCATTAATGTTAGTATGTTGGTGATAGATCTCAATTTTAATAAAATGTTTCTATTTTGTGGTTGAAAATGGAAATCTAATGGTTAGTTACTATGGCTCCTAAGTATTTTATATATTTATAGACTTCTAATGCAAGAGCTCTATCCTTGAGGTTCCAACAAATCATGCATTTGAAACATATTCTTTTTGTATAATTATTGTTTTCCTTTTATATTATTATTACTTGAAATATTAGAATCCTCCCAAATTAGAGAGTAAAAGTAAGTTCAAATGTGTTTGATTATATATAAGGTTTTTTTTCAATTCAACTCTTCATGTTGAAAGTTGAGGTCAATTGTTCCCCTTCAAAATATGTTACATTCTATGAATTTGAGTAAACTACATGGAACAACTTAAAAAGCAATTAAATGTGACTTATTAAAGCTTCAATATGTTTATTCTTTCGAAAGTAATATAAAACATGTACATTTATGATTTTATGTTTCTTTTTACTTTGTACTAACACAACTATATAGATTAAATGATTAAATGGTTGATAAACACTTATAGATATTAATCCATGATAATATTGGAAACACTTTCTTCCAGAAACATCTTATTTTCTTAAAATTTTAAAAAAATATACAAAATTATCTAAATTGTAATTTTATTATCATTATTCATTCTTAAAAGAAATAATTCATAGGTTAAACATATATACATTTTAAAAGACCTAGGACAAGAATTTTATCCATGGAGAATAGGGTTTCTTGAATTTTAATTCAATTATTGATAATTATTAGGTGAATGTTAGAATTTTAACTCCTACAAAATATTTTCGAATATTCATATTACTATTCACAAGTTAAAGGTTGAAATTTATTTTCATAGTTATCCCCTTTTGATCATTGCTCCTAAGGGAACTCTCCAACCCACTATGAAAGAGATGTTATGTAAACATTTTGTTTAGGCAAATTACATAAAAATTGAAAAATTAAATTAAAATACAATACAATAAAATAAATAATTATAATTATGATTAATAATTAAACTAGCTTAGATTCATCTTAACTCGATATCTATGAAGCTCTAAGAAGGACCAAATCTCTTGAAGTGAAAAACTCATTTAAAGGGATCAATGAAAAGAGGTTTGATCCCCTCAGCACTTGGTAAATACAGAGTTAAGATGGATTTAGGTTGGTTTTAAAAAAAAAACACTAATAACTTTTAAAAGTAGATTTTAGAACATATAAATATCTTTAAATTTTAAATTATTAATCTATTTTAATATTAAACAAGTAAATTCTTATCTAGAAAAAATGATCATTTTACCTATTCTTAATAATTATTAAGTGAATGGTAGAGATTTAACCTCTATAGAATATTTCACAATATTCATATTAGTATTCAAAAATCAAAAGTTAAATTTATTTTATAGTTGTCCCATTTTTATTATTTTAATTAAAATGATTAATTAAAAAAATGGTCATATGAATCACCGTTATATGAAATGAGTTAGGACTTTTTGAGCATGTGGTATTGTAATCCATAATATTATCCATATTATTATAACAAATTCTATTTATAAATTAAGAATCGCTATTAACAAAGATAAAATTGGTATCAAAGAAATAATTAAAAATAATATGAAATTTATATTTAAAAGAATAATTTAATTCAAAAAAAGATTGTCATTCAAACGAGCTTTCATTACATTTTCAAAAAGGCACAGTTTACAGAGTTCGATTGAACAATCCCCTCTCTCTCATTCTGACTAGACTTGTTGAGATTGGGGACTCGAGGATACCATAAAAGACAACTTCCATACATTATTGTCGGAAGGCTCTCTAGCCCAAGCATAGTTGAGATAAACAAAAATGAAAACATAATTGACAACAACAATTTGAGGGGGATGAGGGGGGAGTACAGGGGGAGCTGCAAAGAAACCAACTCGATCATGCATATGAAAGTCGAGATGTTCCAGCCTCACTTCCAAGCTACAAAGGTGGTCGTTGATGCAACAATGGCTTTGTCGGAGGCTGTCTAACTACTCTAGAATTTGATTCTGGGTGAATTGAATATCGTTAAAGTAATCCATGGTTTTGTTTCGATCTTCATACCTGTGGTCCCTAAGAATATCCATATTGAGTTGAATGTGCCAGAATTGATCAGCAATGGAGCCCATTGTGGCAAGAACTTCTACATGACCAAGTGAGGCGGCTAGAGCATCGGTATCCTCAGAGTCTTGGCTATTCGAATTTGCACTGGATGAGATATGGGGAGGCTCGGTGCGCCCTCTGGGAGCTTGTTGCCTTCCCCCACTAGGGGGGTGACCTTGTTGATGTGGCATATGGAGAAGAGCCAACCTGCAAAGAACACAACACTTACCGAGACTACCAACCACCCACGCTCAAAGACAGGGAGAATGAATGAACTCTCGTCTAAAATACCCATCAACACATACAACACAACCCTAATTAACCCTAGCTGAACTCACAAACCGCCTTCCAGCTGGTCAAGAGACACCCTCGCACCATATGGTATAGAGGAGTGCTTATCCAAAACACCCACCCACACAGCTAGTATAGTCACAATTAACCACAACAAAGCATACAAACCATTCTCCAGCCAGCCTAGAGACGCCGTCAGACCAGAAAGTACTAGAGAGGGCCCGTGAAGAGCCAACAATCACACAACTACAAACCACCGGAGGGACGACCTTCAAAGTGTGGGGACATGCAGAGGAATTAGAAAACGCAGACTGCTTACCACACACAGAGTAGTGAAGTCCCAGAAAGTATGCAATGCTAACCTCGGGTCAGAAACAGATGGAGTCTTGGAGACGGTTCAGTACCTTGTTCGTTTTTATGCCCAGATCCTAGTGAAAAAGCTAATAGAGGATTCCAAACCACACCACGATGCCACTTCCCTACACTGCGCCTCGCAACCAAGGCCAGGTCTTCATGGAGCCGCTATCTAGCGAGACCTACACACTTCATTGATCCTCACAACCAAAATTCGCCCCCTGAACTTCCAAGATAAACTGATACCCAAGCCAACCTTCACATTTATCAATAGTTCTAGCGAAATAGACCTTTGTACTCGGTGAATGATTATCTGAATTACACATAAGGGAGAACTTAGCGAGGGTGTAGAGCGAAAGGGAACCCCAATGGTAGCTCCTAAGATAGCTCCTAAGACAATTGTTGAGGCAATTGATCACCCCAATGGGAACCAATTAAATATGAAATGAAAAATAGTTTTGAAAAGAAACAAGTCATACAAAAGTTCCCCTAAAAATTTCATATTTATACCATACATGTTGTTGCAGATTCCGTCCGTACTGAAATACAATGGAAATTATGAGCTTCGATACGCCCCCATCCCGCTGGTAGTTGACAACTTCACATATCCAGGTTCAGCGACTCACAAATAACAATTCATTTAAATATTAAATAAAATTATTGTCTTCGAGTGTACTCCGTTCAAATATTAATCAAAACTGCCACAAGATATCTATGTATCTATTTGGAGTGGTATGTATATCATTAACTTTTCACTCTATAATCTGTTGCAACTCTCTCCATCTTCTATCGTTTCTTCTTCTCAGTCATAAATTAAAATTCTGGTGGTCAGATCAACATTGTATTTAACTCAATAAGGATTTGGCTGTGTCTGAGATTTTCGTATGGTGTTTTAATGTTTGTCTTGTATATTTGGCATGAAGTTTTGTTGGGTATCTTGACGAGATGGACACGATGTTCCTGTCTGTGGGATTTGCGTCAAGAAAAGTGCTGCGTCTACACCCTGATCAATGTGATTGTTCTCTCCGAAGATATATATTCTTGACGTATTGGTTTTCCGAAATTGTTTGGTCAAACATTGTCTTGTCCGTTCGGATTGTTAATTGTAATTGATAAAGAGGCCGCTGATTACATCGCCAGTGACGCTAACCATATTTCTTTGTGCAGATATTTCAAAACTGAGTCACAGTTGTGGATTCAGTTTCAATCAAATTTAACAGAGAAAATGGAATGGCCTATATTGGAATCCTCCATATTTTTAATTTTATTTTCGAAAGAGGTTCTTGATTTAAGTTTGATAAAATTTTTTGTTTTGAGGAATTGAGGTTTTTTCAAACTATAGCTGAAGACATTTTATTTCAATTTTAGGTGGAGCAAGGGGTGTTATATTTTATTTTTTAATTAGCTGAAGAATTTTTATTTTAATTTTTCAATTTTAGATGGAGGAAGGGTTGTTGAATTTTATTTTTAGACTTTAATGGATGGTGGGGATAAATTATAGAAGGAATATGTTAATCATATTTTTTTGTCTGTCCATGATGTCAGGTAAATGGGAGCTCTAGTTGTCTAACAAAAATAATAAAAGGTTGATTTCTAAATTGTCAATAAAACAGGCCGCAGTAAAGTAGAAGAGTTATTGGATATTGGATAAACCAATGCTCCTGCTGTGTTTAGGAACATGTGTGGTGAAGGAAGTGTTATTAAATTTTATTTTTAAACTTTAATGGATTGGGGGATAAATTATAGAAGCAATATGCCAGTCATATCTTTTGTCTTACTCCATGACCGACCTTTGCAGGTAAAGGTAAAGGGGAGCCCCAAGAATTGTTTGACATTGGATAAACTAACACTCCTGGTGTGTTTACATGTGTGTTTTGGGACATGACTGCCTCTTGTGATCAGTATCTCTTGCAATGTGATCATTGACTAAGACCAACACTTGATGGATGGATGACTAACCCCTGTGGTGTTTGATGTAACCACAATCATAATTCCCAACAAGTGGTATCAGAGAATAGGTCACTAGTTCAGTATTGAAGAAGATTATTAGACATTAGATCAACTGCAGAAACCATATAGTTAAAAAAACATTTAAATAACACAAATCAATATTTCATCTCACATTTTTTAATCAAATTCCATAAAAAAAATATACCATAAAAACAACTCCATAAATAATTCCATGCTCGAAGATCCCATGCTCCCATGCCATCGCCAGGTTCTTCAGCAGCGAAAAGATCAAGGGAATAACTCGAATAATCTCCGGGATGCTCTGAAGTATTCGGCAAATATATTTGTCATTTCAATCACAGCTGATATGTTTGGTATTGTTATGTGACAGGCCGAATTCTTGATATCTCTGTTGTTGACTCTACTTGCATACCTACTACGAATAATATATGTCGTTTATGCTATCACCAATTGATCCTGGGCCGTGAATGAACACGCTTCCTTTCCTTTGGTATTTGGTGCTATCTATTTCTTCTCTGTGGATGAACACGCTTCCTTTTCTTTGGTATTTGATGCCATCTATTTCATAATCACAGGTTTGAATTTCTTTATGCAGTTGTTAATAGGTGGATTGCATGAACCGGTGGATTTGCTACTATTAAGCAGTACTCGGAAACCGCTGATGTGCTTTGTTTGCCTCCTCATTTTTTTCTTTAAAGCTAGACAACGAATAAATAATATAAATCCACCATTGAAGCTTTTTCGTAGAAAATGTACTGAAACGTAAAATAATATTCAAAATTATTAATAGCGTGCTTCCCAAAAAGAAAGTTGGAAATTGTCGTTAAACCCTGAGTTAACTAATATGTATTATTTAGTTAAAAAAGTTAATGATTCGTTTATTTCTTTCTATCTTGACTATTAATTATCATATTATGCTAGTAATAAGTTAAACAAATATTTAACTAATCATTAACATACGCTATAATACGAAAATAACATTGCCAAAAAAACATATTCAAACTTTCAACACTGTGGGTTCCTGGTCTATGTGCGAACAGTAAGTACGAGACTGGTCTGCATGGTTGCGTGTGGCCCATTGAATCGTGATTGTGAAGTATGGACTCCTTCAACGTGGATCATAAACTCAACACTGATGTTGTGTCGGGATTCTAATTCGTCTAATCCAATATAATCGCCAACTTAGGACAAGATTACACATAGAACAGAAATTTGAGCCTTAACCGAACCATATTTGCAAATTTATGTATTCTTTAATGATATTTTAATGGCACGGCGTTCATCAACCACGGGAGTAATGACCTTAAGTGACAACATTAACTGCTTAAGCAACTTTCATTTAATTTAGATATATGTTATAATATATGTGTGGAGATACATCAACTTTTTTACCATATTTGCAAATTTATGTATTCTTTAATGCTATTTTAATGGCACGGCTTTCATCAACCACGGGAGCAATGACCTTAAATGACAACATTAACTTAAGCAACTTTCATTTAATTTAGATATATGTTATAATATTTGTCGAGGATTATTTAAATGTGTGGAGATACATCAACTTTTTTAAAGATTGGGTTGACCTATAAAATCTAAAAAATCCAAAGAAGAAAAACATAGAAAAAAATAAATAAATATTTTTTAAACATTATTTTATTACAACTTGTGACCACAAACATTTTAAAACTTTTAATTAGTTTCCAGACAACACAAACACTATATTTTAATGGCAGGGTGTTCATCAACGGGGGAGCAATGAGCCTAAATACGAAGATTGACTGCATAAGCAGCTTTTATTCAATTTTAGTAACAAAAAAATATCAAATATATTTTATATAAACAAGAAAGAAAAGTAATAAATTAATTTTAAAATAGAATCTTAAAATTGTTTAAAGAATTTGACCACAAACATTCTAAAACTTTTAATTTGTTTCCATACAACACAAAAGTGTTCCCTACAACACAAACACTATTTGGGAATAAGTGTTCCATACAACACAAACACTAACACTCACAACACAAACTCTATTTGGGAATAAGTGTTCCATACAACACAAGCACTAACACTCTTTGGGAATAAGTGAATGATAATGTGAAATAAACGAAAGATGTTATTTTCAAATGAATGTATGGTTTTTTAATATGTGAGTAGTGGTAATGTTACCGAAACACATTCTTGAAATGATGTTTAATGTTGTCCATTGACATTACTGAGCATAAGTAAGTTTAATATTGGTAAAAATAAAAACTATTAAATAACCGAATTTAAAAAATTAAAATTAATTTTTTTTTTAATATATAAATTAAAATTAAAATAATAAAAAAATACATTGCTTATCGATACTTAACAACAAAGATTAATTTTATGCGCTCTTACAAAATTAAGCAACAAAAAAGAAAACAAAAACAATTTATTTTATACAGTAGCATAAAATTAAGAAATGGCACGAAAATTGCAGAAGTGCGCTAGCATGATCGTGAGTGATGTTTTTTTTGTTTTTTTTTTCTTCGAAGGTAAAAAAACCTATCAAACTCAGTTGTCAAACTAATAGTGAGGACAACTATCTCTGGTTGCTATCCGCGAATGTCGGTTTGACTCATCACTGTTATCAAAGAAAACCACACCACCTGTAATAACCCGCTAGTGGTCCGAAATACTAATATAAAATACAATAATAGTTAAAATTAAATATATTCATTTATTGCTTTGCAACAAATATTGGTAAAGATTAATATTATTTAAAATAAAATGAAATTAGAGAAAGTTGTAGTATTCTCAATCAAAACATATACATTCACCAATAAAAATTAATATTTGGAAACGTTTTATTGATTGTAAACAAAAACTATAAGAGTACAGAATAAAAATAATATAATAAAATAATGTTTTTTGTATTTGTATAAGTATATTATTTAATATTTTTTTTTTTTTTATTTAACTATTATTTAATATATTTCTATTTCAATAATTTTATTTTTTATTTTTTACTTTTAAAATTTATTTTTAAATAATCATTAAATTATAATATATTTGTTGATGAATTATCTTATATTTTTTAGTCGAGTTATTGTCATTATATATGGAATTTATTTTAATTTTATTTTTTTTTTTTTATTTATTTTCAATTTAATTTGGAAAAATTTATATAATATAAAATTCATTAAGTTTTTAATAAATAAAATTCATTATATCACCAAAATTATATCATTGTGTTTCAATTTAACAAATAAAACAAAATATATATATATATATATATATATATAATTAGAAACTATTGATGGTGGTGGTGGTGAACGTCCAATGAGACCAAACTTTGGTCTATCGGACCTAAAGAAATGAATTATTTAGTTTGATTTAAGATTTTATTCCTATGCTCAAAAAGCATAGAGAGAAGCCTCCCAAGCTCACTGTAATTTTGACATAGTAAAAGGCTAGGAAGGTCAGTATTACAACAAAAATTTAGAAACAGAGATCAAATGTCGTTGTATACAGCGCACTCTAAGAGGAAGTGATTTTCATCCTTAATGTTCGTATTCTCACAGAGATGGCAGAACCTTTCCATCCATGGTGTTTTAGGAACTGCTAAACGACCTGTTTCACTATGGAGCTCATGAGAGTTCGTTCTAATCTTGGCTATATTAATTTTCTTCTTTGATCTAGTTAAAACAGAGAGATACTTTTGATCTTCTAGGGTGGGGTTGACGACCTCCTTATAATTTCTTAATTTTTTTTAGCTGCTAAATCTTTCTCACACCACATTTCTTCTTTGAACTTAAAAGTAACAATATTTTTAATGTTATTAATGTTTTGCAATGTAACATTCTCGTCGATCTCCCAATGGTTTAACCAGGCCATGGTGTATTTATACCAACCTCGTTTGAGCCTTAGGTGGTTTTGGCTGGAATTTAAAGCTAGCTTAGGAAGCCTATGGTCTCCTATGTTATTGAGTTTGTGCTTGTACAACATAAGCCTAGTCATAGCTAGGCTCTCGATAGGGGAAATATTCACTTCTATAAGGAGAATAGGATAGGGCGTGTTGCTTTTAATTTTTAGGCTATACATTATAAAACGATTCTAGATTTTCTCAATCTTTCTCCAGGATTATCTAGAGATGCTCCAACCCCAAACCTCACATCCATATAAGGTAATCGGAGTGACTAAAGTTTCAAAGAGGAACTTCTTTCTATCCCACATTACGAGGTTTGCCATTTTACAATTATTTTCAAGACCAAAATAAGCTTTCCCTCCCCCATTAATCCTTTTCTCAATGCTATAGTTCTAGTTGAGCTTGTGATGACTATCAATTCCTAGGTACTTGTAGGAAGACACTTCCTCCAAGTTACTATTGTCATACATAAAATTAGCATAAGTGTCCTTCTTGGATTTGATAATCATAACTTTTGTTTTGTCAGTGTTAACAATCATACCCATGGTAGAGTAGAAATCCTTAAGAAGTCTAAGTTGCTTATCAAGATTAGATGGGCACCTTGTGAGAAGAACAATATCGTTAGCATAGAGAAGAAGGATGATGACTATCCAAGTCATGCCAGCACATCCTGCTTCCTCTAAACAACTTTCTAGCTTGTCAATGTAAATGGAAAATAGGGTAGGAGAGAGGGGGAAACCTTGTTTAACTTCGATATTACACTTAATATCTTTCAACCACCCCTCGTTGCTCTTTAACTGTGCAATTACATTCTTCTATAACCTTATAGTGGCATCTCTCAACTCAAAAGGAACCTCTAGCTCTTCTAATATGTTCTAAAGGTTGTTTCTAGGAACCATATCGAAAGCCTTTCTAAAGCCCACAAAGCAACAAAACATATTGGATTTATCATTGCAACATTCCTCCACAATGGTGCTAAGTGTAACGAAGTGGTCTGTTGTTGACTGCTGCTTTCTAAAACCTGCTTGGCTTTTAGCCTGCTTACCTTCACTTTCAAGCCATATGCTCAACTTCCTTTCCAAAATAATACCATATAGCTTGGCTAGGAGAGGGTTGATCATAATTGTCCGATAATTAGAGGGGTTATTTTTATCCCCACTTTTAAAAATACGGACAATAAGGTTTTGAGTCCATGGTTTAGGGAACCCTTGCTTAACCACTTGATTGAAAAGCTTCTGAATGTGGGGGATGAGGACAGGACCTCCAATTTTTAATATTTCCACCCAGTAACCTTCAATGTCCTTAGCTTTCCCATTAGCCAAGCAATTAACCCCAAAATCGATGTCTTCTAATGAGAAATCTTATTTCATTGTGAGAAGGGTTTCAAAGTTATCCGTGACATTTAGAGATTCATAAAGCTTTTTAAGTTAGGAATTCTAGTCGTGTAAAGCAATTTTATTATTATCTTTAGTTTTCCTAGTTAGAATTTGCATGCAGAATTTCTGAGGAGCTACCTTTGAGAGGTGTAAGAGATTCTCTTGTATTTTATGAATATACTGCCTTTTTTTCCTTTTAGTTAGGGCTTTGTATATTTTTATCTTTCCAATTTTAAGAGATTCATCAACAACTTCCTTAATTCCTCTCCTCGCACTTTTAAAATCTTTGTCATACCATGGGTTGGTTTTGCTATTTCTTTTATTACTTGAAACTTCAATTGAGAACTTGTTAATAGAATATGAGACAGTTGTAGTAAAATTATGATAGAGATGTTCTATGTTGTCTATATTAGATAAAGGAAGCAAATTAGTTTTTAATTCATTTAGAAAGAGATCTTTTTTATTTCTATCAAAGATTAACTTCTTTTGGCTATCTAAATTATCTTCTATGGGATCTCTATGCATGAAAAAATTAAGAGTTATAAGTAAAGGCCTATGATCAGAGTCAACCTCGTGGTCATTTAAGATGTCAAAATTTTTTATTTCGTTGTATAGAGGGAGATCAAAGATAACATAGTCTACCATGCTCCTACCAAGCCCTTGGATGCAGGTCATCTAACTTTTATATTTCTTTAAGATAAATAAAATTTTATTAATAATATAAATATAATGTAATAATAATAATAATAATCATCATTTAATTTTAACTTTTAGGCACGACAAAGGCTAAGATACTGCTAGATACTTATCTTAGTGTTTATATACCTTGAGTATATAATATTAATCCCTTGGGTTTAATGTTATTCCCTTGGTTATATAATACCTTGGGTATTTAGTATTAATCTCCTAGATTTATTATTTATTTGGGTTTATATTATTAATCACTCGGGTTTATTAATCTAAGGGTTCAAATTCCTAGGGTATACTATTATTCATAAGGTTTATAATATTATTCTCGAGGCTTAATATAAATCCCTTGAGTTATAATCATGGTCAACCATGGTCCATTGTCAAATTGAGATGTCTCAATATGAAAATCAACCATGGATAGCCATGGGCAACCATGGTTAGTCATGGTCAACCATGGTTAGTCATGGTCAATCATTGTCAACCATGGTGAACCATGATTAATCGTGGTCCAACATCGCATTGTGACAAGTATTTCCTCAATACGAAAATCAATCCGAGTCAACCATGGTTAATGATGCTTCAATGTCGTATTGTGCTAAAGATTGTCTTAGTGTGTAAATCAACCATGATCAACCATGTTTATTTTAGTGTTTATAATATTTATCATAGGGTTTATATACCTTGATTTATAATATTTATCTTAGGTTTATCATAGGATTTTCTCAATATAAAAATCAATCATGGTCAACCATGGTCTAATGTCTCATTATGACAAAGATTGTCTCAATATGAAAATCAACCATGGTCAACCACGGTACAATGTCATATCGTGACAAAGGTTGTCTCGACATTAAAACCAATCATGGTCAACCACAGTAAACCATGGTCTAATGTCACATTATGACAATGATTGTCTCAATATGAAAATCAACCATTGTCAACCATGTTCCAACATCACATTGTGACAAAGATTATCTCAATATTAAAATCAACCTTGGTCAGTAACTATGGTCATATTGTGAAAAGGATTGTCTCAATATGAAAATAACCCATGGTCAATAAATATGGTCACATTATGGAAAATACTATCTCTTGGTCTAATGCCACATTTTGACAACCATGGTCATCCATGGTCAACGATGTTCGAACGTCGCATTGTGACAAAGATTGTCTCAAAATGAAAATAAACCATGGTCAAACATATTCAATCATGGTAAACCATGCTCAATAACCACGACCCACCATGAAATTGTGACAACATGGTCAACCATGGTCCAACATCGCATTGTGACAAAGATTTTCTCAATATGAAAATCAACCATGATAAACCATGGTAAACCATTGTCCAGCATTGCATTGTGAGAAATGTTGTCTCAGTATAAAAATAAATCATGATCAACTATATTCCAACGTTGCATTTTGACAAAGATTTTGTCAATATGAAAATCAATGGTAGTCAACCATTTTTATTTAGGATTTATAATATTTATATTTTGGGTTTAATAATATTCCCATTGTTTTATAATCCCTTGGTTTTTAGTATTAATCCCTTTGGTCTACAATACTTATCTTAAGGTTTATATACCTTGGGTTTATAATATTAATCCCTTGGGTTTATAATACCTTGGGGTTTTAGAAATAATCCCTTGGGTATATAATATCAATCTATTAGGTTTATCAATCTAAGGGTTCATATTACTAGAGTATAATATTATTCATAAGGTTTATAATATTAATCCTAAGATTTAATATAAATCCCTTGGGTTTATAATCATGGTCAACCATGCATAACGATGCTCCAATGTCATATTGTGACAAAGATTGTCTCAATATGAAAATCAACCATTGTCAAATATCGCATTGCGACAAAGACTATATCAATATGAAAATCAACCATTTTAAACATGGTCAAACATGTTTATATTAGGGTTTATAGTATTTAGCTTAGGTTTTATATACCTAGGGTTTATAACATTAATCCCTTTGGTTTAATATTACTCCTTTGTGTCCATAATCCCTTGGGTTTTAATATTAAACCCTTGGTTTATTATTCCCTTCGGTTTATAATATTAATACGTTGGGTTTATTAATTTAAGGGTTCATTTTACTAGGGTGTAATATTATTCATAAGGTATATAATATAAATCCTTCTGTTTGATATAAATCTCTTGCATTTATAACCATGGTTAACCATAGTCAACCATGGTCCAATGTTTAAATGTAACAAATATTTCCTAGATAAGAAAATCAATCATGCTTAACCCTGATCAAACATGGTCTAATGTTGCTTTGTGAAAACGATTGTCTTAATATCAAAACAAACAATGGTAAACCACAATCTTCCATGTATATTTAAGGTTGATAATATTTATAGTAGGTTTTACATACCCTGCATTTATAATATGATTCCCGTTGGTTTATAATACCTTAGGGTTTTAGAATTAATCCCTTGGGTTTATTATTCCCTTCAGTTTATAATAGCAATCCCTTTTGTTCATTAACTTAAGGGTTAACATTCATAGGGTATAATACTATTCATAAGGTTTATAATATTAATACCAATGTTGAATATAAATCCCTTGCAATTAAAATCAAGGTCAACCATGGTCAACCATGCTCTAATGTCGCATTGTGCCAAATATTGTCTCAGTATGAAAATCAACCATGGTCTAATGTTGCATTGCAACAAATACTATCTCAGTATGAAAACCAATTATGGTAAACGATGCATATTTTAGGGGTTAAAAAATTCCTATTAGGATTTTTATACCTTTAGATTATAATATTTATCCATTGGGTTTAATATTATTCCCTTGGGTTTTTAGTATTAACCCCTTGGGTTTATTATTGGAAGGTATCATATTCCTAGCGTATAATATTAATCATAGTGTTTATAATATTAATATTTGGGTTTAATATAAATCTATTGGGTTTATAATCATGGTGAATGATGGTCCAACATTATATTGTGACAAAGATTTTCTGAATATGAAAACTAACCAATGTTGCATTGTGGCAGGGAATGTCTCAATATGAAAATCAACCATGATCAAGCATGTTCCAATGTTTTATTCTGTCAGAGCTTGTCTAATATGAACATCAACCATGGTCAACCATGGTCAATAACCATGGTGACATTGTGACAAAGATTGTCTCTTGTTCCAACGTCACATTGTGACAACCATGGTCGAACATCCCATTGTGACAAACATTGTCTCAATATGAAAATCAACCATGGCCAACCATTTTCTAATGTCGCATTGTGCCAAAGGTTGTCTCAGTATGAAAATCAATCATGGTCAACCATAGTCCAATGTCGCACTGTGACAAAGATTGTGTAAACACGAAAATCAATCATTGTCAACCATGGCCAACCATGCTTATTTTAGGGTTTATAATATTTATCTTAGGGTTTATATACCCTGGGTTTATAATATTTATCCCTTTGGTTTAGAATCTCTTGGGTTTTTGTTATTAATCCTTTGGGTTTATAATATTAATCCCTTGGCTTTAATATTATTCCCTTAGGTTTATAATACCTTTGGGTTTTAGAATTAATCCCTTGGATTTATAATATTAATCCCTTGGGTTTATCAATCTAAGGGTTCATATCCCTTGGTTTTATCAATCCCTTGGTCCGACACCATAATGTGACAACCATGGTCATCCATGGTCAACCATGGTCCAACGTCACATTTTGATAAAGATTCTCTCAATATGAAAATCAACCATGGTCAACCATGGCCAACCATTGCATAACATCACATTGTGCCAAAGTTTGTCTCAACATAAAAATAAATCATGGTCAACCATCGTTTAACATCGCATTTTCACAAAGATTGTGTCAATATGAAAATCAACCATGGTCAACCATGTTTATTTTAGGGTTTGTAATATTTATATTATAGTTTATATACATTTGATTTATAATATTTATCCCTTGGGTTTATTATTCCCTTGGATTTATAATACCTCAGGGTTTTAGAATTAATCACTTGAGTTTATAATATCAATCCCTTGGGTTTATCAATCTAAGTGTTAATATTCCTAGGGTATAATATTATTCATAAGCTTTATAATATTAATCCTAGAGTTTAATACAAATCCCTTGGCTTTATAGTCATGGTCAAACATGCACAACCATCATCCAATGTCACATTGTGACAAATATTCTATCAATATGAAAATAAACCACGGTTAAATGTAGCATTATGACAAACATCATCTCAATATGAAAATCAACCATGGTAAAAAATGGTCAACCATGTTTATTTTCGGGTTTATCATATTTATCCTAGGGTGTATATACATTGTGTTTATAATATTTATCACTTGGGTTTAATATTCTTCGCTTGGGATTTTAGTGTTAATCCCTTGGTTTTATTATTCCTCTGGGTTTATAATATCAATCCCTTTAGGTTTATTAATATATGAGTTCATATTCCTAGGGTATAATATTATTCAAATGGTTTATAATATTAGTATTCAGGTTTAATATAAATATATTGGGTTTATAATCATAGTCAATCATGGTATAACTTCACATTGTTACAAATATTTTCTCAATATGAAAATAAACCATGGTCCAATGTTGCATTGTTACAATGATTGTCAGAATATGAAAATAAATAATTGTCAACCATGGTCGAATGTCGCATTGTGACAAATATTGTCTCAATATGAAAATCAACCATGGTCAACCCTTATTGTTTTAGGGCTTATAATATTTATCTTAGGGTTTATATACATTGAGTTTATAATAATGATCCCTTAGATTTAATATTATTTTCTTGGATTACTGGTCAATATATTGTGGTGCCTCGGGGCTTTTAGGTGAAAAAATTCTATACATGGGAATGCTTTAAGGATCGATGCATGACACCTATAGCCCCTCTTGAGTTTGAGAGGTCTCGTAAGAGGATGAGGGGGTAGTTCTCTAACTGGTTGTCATGTTTTAGTGAATTCAAGAGGTTGGAGTCTCCTTGGGTAGTCGTAAGTTTAGAGAAAGCCTGGAAGTGGACGTGTAACTCCCATTCTTGAAGCCTAGGATGAGTCAATGACAAGAAGAGGGTGGAAATAGCTAAGTGTTTTTTATTGTGGGTGTGTAAGTTCCCGAGGGAGAGAAGGGAGTGCCTGGGAGTGTGGGAGCTTGAGGTTGTTTTTTCAGAAGGAATGAAATGAAAATGACAAAGGCCCTGTCATTGGGGTGGCTAGCGTGGGCATGCTGACAACAAAGGTGTTGGTGCATGTTCCTCTAATGACAATCATTCAACTAGCCTAGATAGGGATGAGGGGCGTGCTCATATTTTGCATGAGCCACCAGGCCATTTAGTCTAGGCTAACACATTTAGATTCCATTGTTGAAAAATTACAGAGGATTTAGGCCAACATGGACATCCTTCGAGACCAGATGTATGAGGATCACAACGAATATGTTTCCTGCTTGAATGACATCCAATTCATCCAAGAGAAAATTCTAGAGCAACTACCTCATGTCTGATGCTAGCAGCGTAGAATTAATGACTGTCTATGTGAAATTGAAGAGCATCTGAAGCACATTGAATTTAACTAGAATGACCAGCAAATGTAAAGGGACTAACCGACTCATATAGACATGCATCCACCACGACCACCACCCTGATATGCATACACTAGGTTGTGTCTTAATTTTGGTTTTTTTTGGCTTGTATGGCCGAGATGCCCTCCAGAGATAAGTTGGAAATGTTATGTTGTATATTCCAGATCTAATGTTGACAAATTCAGTCAAAGTGAGGCAAGATGAGTTGATGACCAATAATGTGTACTTGTTTTGCCTTCAGTAATATAAAATTTTGTTTTGATCGACGAAAAAAATAATATTTCCTTGGGTTTATAATATCTTGGGTGTTTATTATAAATCCCTTGAGTTTATTATTTCTCTAGGTTTATAATATCAATCTCTTGGTTTTACTAATATAAGGGTTCATATTCGTAGAGTATAATGTTATTCATAAGGTTTTAATATTAGTCCTTGGGTTAAATATAAATCCTTGAGTTTAATGAATTAATATAAACTATAAAAAAAACCACAATATTTATATTTATATTAATAAAAATAAAAATAATATTATATATTAATAATAATAATAATAATTTTATTATTATTATTATTATTATTATTTAATTAATTTTGAATTAATTATTGAATGAATGAATTAATAATGAATGAATTGAAAATTAATTGTTAAATTAATTAACATAATTTATATTAATAAATATATTTAACCCTATTAATAACAATATTTATATTAATACACACATATTAATAAATAATAATAATAATTAATTAATTATTAATTAATTATGTATGAATTATTATTAATATTTATTGATTAATAATACTATTGAATTTATTTAATAATAATAATAATGTGGTTGTGCATGTGATTGATATAAGTTTTCGGCATATATCAACCATATTGTGCTAGTTTACGTTCTTTGATAACGAATTAAAAATTTAAATTACAGATTTGATTCGAATCTCCATCATGTCATTTCAATCTTAGTGAGATTCGTTGCAATCCACAACTAAAAAATCATTTCCATTTCATTTTCAATAGATGAATGCCTTAATAGATATGGACAAGCTATGGAAACATGTGCTCCATTTTGGTTTTGTTTTCATTGTGTTTAATCTTCGTCATACTCCATCACCCTATTAATGAAACCGATGTATGTTCTACATAGATTTGAATGTAACGAAAGATCCTAGGATCAATCACCTTGCCTTTTATTTCTTGTGATCTCTGCTTCATAACCATGAAAGTTTTTTTTTCTCCTCGTGTTCACTTCAATAGGAAAATCATCGGCCATGGATATGCCTATTTTGTTTGGATGAGGATGGAACTTTTCTTGAGGAAGAAGTCATACAGAAAGATTGGAGTTTACCAGACATTAAGTTTTGGATGTGAAAATGATTCAAAAAGAAGCCTTGAATTTTGAGAAGAATTTATATTCTTCTATGTAAATAAATTGTATTTTTAAATTTGATATATTTTATTAGTTTTAGAACTAGTTATTCATAGTTTTAGCAAAACTATTGATATGTGAGATTTTGTTCGTAAAGAAAAAGTTAATCTACTTTGAAAAGCATGAGAGATTTTAGGGATAGATTGACTAGATTTAGAATTTATGGAAATATGGTTTATGGAGCAATTAATGGATGATTTATGAAGTGATTTTAGGATTTAGGAAAGGTTGGTGTATGGATTGATTTATAGGTGATTTAAGTAGTGCTTTTGGCTTTTAGAAAAACTATTGCATTTCTTAATTCTACTTATTATAACCCTACGAGCAATGAGAGAATGGCCAAATCAATGTGAAAATTGGAGAAAAACAAATGGTTTTGAATATTGTTTTGTTAATGTAGTGAAGTGTCATATCTTTTGTGTATGAAGTGTCTATGTACATGATCATTGAAGATTCTTAAAATATGAAACAAGTAGAATTAAATTCCTATGTTTGTGAATTGGGAAGAGAAATCTTATTGAATGTTTAGTGAAATTAAATTTATTGAATGTGTTAAATGATGGAGACCAAGAATCATTGGTTAAAATGAGAGATTTACACTTAAATTCCTTGTGAATTTTGTATTGAATTTACTTATGGGTTATGTTGAGATCGTATGGAGATCCTAAGTAGAGACCAGGAAGATGTACTGAATTTAATTCTGGGTTATGTTGAGATCGTATGGAGATCCTAAGTAGAGACCAGGAAGATGAGTCATAGCAAGAAGCTATCAAGTGGTATTAGAGCACAAAAGATCCTTGCATGTAGTCTAGAGGATAAGTAGTGGAAGAAGGTACAAGGGATTGAAGATATGGTAAGATATTTTTCTTCTCTGTGTAGGTGACAACAAAGGAAGGTGAGAATGTTTGTGATAGCCTAGAGAAAAGAGTGCTTGAAGGTTTCCAAAGAAGACAACCAGCATGATGAAAGACCCCTAAACTCAAGAGAAAGTTTGGTGAGATATCATGTAGCAAGGTGGAGACTTGTTATTCCATAGGTGTGTTGAAACTCACGAGTTGAATTTTTTTATGAGAAGACCATAAAGCATATGTGAAGGAGGTCATAAATTTTTGTACCTCGGGATTCTTATAGGGCACCATTAGTCCATCCTCTAAAAAACCAACAAGAATGAGTTATGGAAAATATAACTGTCAAAATGTAGGATAATATCTATTTTGTAAAAAATTAAAAGCGTGAAAAATCAGATTCGTGAGGAATCTTAGAAATTTTTTGAGAGCTTTGTGGAGAATATCATGTTGAGAGCTTTATGGAGAAGATCGTGGATTTTGAAATAATCCATGATATTGTAATTTTATAATATAAATTGTAAACATGTGTTTGTATGGATGGCGACCATTAGAATAAATATCTCACTAACAAAGGCTCCAATAGATGCTATGTAATAGTATAGTGGGTTTAACTAGTAAAATTTGATTTCTGATTTATATAATTCTATATGTGTGAATAATAAGTTAATGTTTTGATGACTTGATGGAGAAATGGTTTGAATTTGTATGATGGATTAACGCCACATGTAACGACTATGTAAGTGGAACATAAATTGATATTACATGCATATATAGGACAAAGTGCCCAACCAAAAAACTTAGTAGACGCATAACTCACAAGTACAAGATCAAACAAACTGCCAACAAAAAAGCATAATAGACCCATACCCACAACTACAATATCGAACCCACTGCCGAACAAAAAAGCGTAGTAAACCCATAACTCACAAGTACGAGATTAAACCCACTGCCCAACAAAAAAGTGTAGTGGACCCATACCCCAAGTCCAATGAAAATATTGAAAATGATAAACCCCAATTTTGTTTTCACCAAAACTGACATCTAGATGCAGATAATTCCATCTAATCCAACAGCGACGTGTGTGTATATATATATATTGATTTGTCACAGTTCTGCATTTGATTTCTTTGTGGCCTCTCTGTGGGTGACCCATTTTACATTTCACACCAATCATAGAAAAACTCAAAGATGTTATATATATATATGAATTAACATCAAAAGTGGTCAACAGTCAGAACTGAGAGATAAATTGAAGTTTTTAAATCCTGCGTTAGTGACTACCTTCTGGCAAATCTGGAGAAGTAATAGAACTTGCAACATTCATCAAGAAATATCAGATATTGGGATTATATCGTAAAGTTTGTTTTTTTTTTCGTGATTTGCTTTGGACATTCATTGTATTCAGATTTTTCAACAATGTGTAGATTCACGATATTTATTTAATGATGAAGGGAAATCATTCCAGGTATACTAGTCATAGTAGCCAACAAAACCTCTCCTTTTCCTTTTTGTTATAGCTCTAAAATTTCAATCCAAAAACTTCTATAAAATCAGATAATTATTATTCTAAATGATCTGTATCATTATTCTAAGTGGTTTGTATCATATGTATCGTTCTTTCCAAATAAAAACAAAATTACAAAGCAAATTAAAAATCCATCTAAAGATGACTATGTTCAACGCTCAAATTTAAATAAAACATCCCACAAAACATTCATCGAAACAACTAACACAAAACATCCAGCCGAGGATTTGCCTTATCAGGACAAAGTAACTGTGCCAAGTGCAAATTGACAGGATAAAATCTTTTTAATTCTTTATAACAATTTGTTATTTTTTATGACTATTTCTTATTTCTTGTTATAATAGTATGTAGACAAAATTTCATTGGATGGTTATCTTATTAGTCCCTGCCTGGGACTATTAGCGATCGATATCGCGTTGACCAGCAATTAAATCAGTTTGACCGATTAATATGTTCGGTACATTTAAGGTTTAAACCAATGTTTCAAATAAAATGTTTGGGGCAACAAATTTTTATCCAATGTTTTTGTTTGGAGGTCTTATTGCCGGCCTCACGTCCCCCGATGCTATTTCAGTGAGGGCAAATTGTTTTATCATAAGGTTTTCAAAAAAATGTGGGAGTATGGCTGTATATGGTAAGAGACACGCATAGATTGCATGCAGTCCAGGTGTCTATCCCCTTGCAAATAACGAGTATTTTCTAAGGTACTCATTTCATTTTCATTCCCTGGTTTGCTTTTCTATCCTGAGCCAGTTGCAGAAAAGTCCCTCTTCTCTGTAGTTAATAGCTGGCCTTTCTCTGTGTCATGATTTGCAGGGCAGCAATGGGTCCAAAGAACAGTGCCAACGCTTACGAGGAAGTTCGCAAGCAACGCCTGGAAGAGAACAAGAAGCGGATGGAGGTCAGTAACCATAAGGCATTTGGGATTTTTCTGTTGTTTTGTTTAGAGTGTTATGAACGAATTGGTGAATGCAGGAGCTGAACCTTGTAGCACTCTCCAACGGTTTTTCCGAGGCGCGTAATTCGGCACACAAGACAACCCCTCAGGTTTGTTTTGAAGTTCAGTGGATGTTATGCTCTTCTTGGGTTTTGTTTTGGTTATTTGAAGCATTTTGTTGTGATGTGCGTTTGTTACAGAGGAATGCTAAGCCGCGAACGCCAAAGGTGGAGAGAGGTCCTGTCTCAATGCGCCGCTCCTCCCGCGTTGCCAACATTCCGGCCCCTGATTACCGCGAGGTTAGTAGCATGCATTTCGTTATAATTTAATGTCTTTGTGCAATACTCCAGATGCAACAAGCGATAATTTAAGATTATTTCTAACCCCTGATATTTCTATGCTAAAATCTGCGTCTTTAAATGAAACCTGTATCATAGAATTCAAAAATTTCAGGGGTAACCACCACCCTCATCTCGACCAAAACCAAGACCTAAAGTCATGAAATTAAGACCGCAGGATATTTATCTAAATTCTTACTATCATAATATTAAGACCACAAGATATTTATCTAAATTATTATTACCCTGGTAACTTGCGGCTGAAGTTACTTTCGTGGTTGCAGACTTTTGACTGTGCCCACAGACAAAGTTATCCTGCACGCGCCGGCAGCAACCTTAAGGAAGCGAACTCTACATGGCTCATAGCCCTACAAATACCCACGCTCTTCTCGTTTTCTTTCATCGACTTCATCATCATATCTGGTGTTGTTTATTCACTCTGATGTTTATATTTGAATTTGCAGGTTGATAACCCTTCAAATTTGTAGTGTCATGGCTAGAAAAGCGCCAGAGAAGCAGGACCACGTTCTGTTCGATCTGTTCGGCAGGAAGAAGGAAGAGAAAAAGGAGAAAATGCGCATTGGCCAGATGATGCAGGCTCCTGCTTTTCACCCCCACAATCAAGCTCAGACTGCACCTTATCATTATCCAGCTGCTGCTTCTCAGAATGGTGCTGCCACCGACAATCAGGCTGCTGAACACAACCAAGTTCACCCTCCTGGTTACGAGGGAAAATATTTTACCGCTGGGGAAACTGAGAAACAACTGCACAGAGGTATACCAGGAAAGTTTCACAGCACAGATAACCCTGACTCCAGCTATGTAAGACTCTTTCTCTCTCTTAACTAATTTCTCTGTTCATTGATAGCGACAACACGGGTTTCTATGGCATCTATTTCTTGATTGATAATGATGTTTCTTTATTGATAATGACGTTTCTTGATTAGTGGCATTTGATAATTATGTTTCTTGATTGATAATGACGTTTCTTGATTACTTGCATGTTCAGTCGAGCCACCGCGACCATGCCACTGCAAGTGTCCGCGCCATGAAGTAAGATGAACAAATGTGGCAAGTGTCCGCGCCATGAAGTAAGATGAACAAATGTTGAACTCTGTTCGAACTGTGTTGGCGACATCCGGTAAACATGCATGTTGATGTATTTCACTGTGGTAAACATGCATGTTGATGTATTTCACTGTGGACGAGTGGTTGACAGATCACATTAATGCCAGAGCGCGAACCATTTTTCCAAAAGTGTCCACCACGTTTCTAATTTTTATTAATTCGGATACGTATTTATTAATAATTGTATGCTATTATAATTTATAATTAGCAACATGTGCAGTGAATAGAGCCAAACAAGTTGTGAAGCTTCTTCCACGGTTCTGAGCAGCGTTTGATTTCTCGTGTGGATTATTTTTATTTTATTATTCCTCTTGTTTAAATTGAACATTTTTTTTACTTTTCTATTTAATAAAAGTTTAACGAATTAATTATGGAAATTTGAAAATTAAGATGAATTTAGGTGGTTAATAATTCAAAATTAACTTTAAAAAACATTATTATTAATTACTTATTTTTCTTTTCAAAAATATTGTTTTTGTGATTATTTTACATTTGAATATTTAGTGATATACTTCCTCGGAAATAAAAATTTATTTTCAATCATAACATTTTGACTAAAGTTTAAACATTTTATTTTGTGATATTTTTACATTACAATTTTCCTTTATTTAAATTGTATTTTTAAATACATAAATAAATTTAATATCTAAAAAATATAACACAAATTATATAAATATAACAAGTCTAATATCTAAAAAATATAACACAAATTATATAAATATAACAATTCAAATATATGATTTTCAATAAATTTTAACTAAATTCTATATAAATATAACAATTCTAATATCTAAAAAATATAACACAAATTATATAAATATAACAATTCAAATATATGATTTTCAATAAATTTTAACTAAATTCTATATCTTTGAAAAGCTAAAACTTAAAACATTTAAATCACTCTAAATTTTAAATAAAAATAATCTATTAATATCCTAAAACAACTAAAAATAAATACAAAATCACTCTAAATTTTAAATAAAAATAATCTATTAATATCCTAAAACAACTAAAAATAAATACAACATTTAAATTATGCCATCATTTACATACATTACACTCCAAAATTCAAGTAAGAGTGATCCAATAATATCCCTCATAAAAAATCAAAAATAAGACATTTAAGCTACACTATAACTTTTACATACACATTAACATACTGTCCAAATTTCAAGAGTGATCCAATGATATCCTTGATAAAAAAACAAAAAGGTAAAACATTTAAGCTACACTATAACCTTTACATTTTGTACTTTTACTTTTTATTACATTGAAAAACCATATTTTACTGCACTTTAAGGTATATAAAGACAAGCGTACTTCATGCTTACAATCATAGCTTTCAGTTTTATTCCAGCAATTTACAACCAGCCTGGAATTTGCACCCCCGGGCAGGGACTACCGCTACGGCAATAGCTCCCTTGTTTATGATAAGGGATTGCTTCCTGGAAATAAATAAGATAAGTGGCTTAGTGAGTGGTCGAAAACGACCTCAAATTCATTCAAGTGCGAAAAACCAGTTATCGTTATGTGGCGCACCATGCATAACACAAAGGGAATAAGCCTTTGGGCCTGTCATTTGAGTCTCCTTTCGGACGTTATGGTGACCAAATCTTTGATTTACCCTCGAATTGTTTCTTCATGTCTAAGACATCAGGTTGATTGCCTTTTCATAGGTTTGTATTCATATTTGGAATTAGCTATTTGTATTCATCTTTGTATTCATCTTTGGGATTGGCTAATTCTTTAGAGTTACAAATCAATATGGCCTGCCCACCCTAATTATTTAGGGGAACTATTTAAGTTTTCTATTGAACCACTTATTTCTCTCTTGAACCATCTACCTTGGGGGGCAAGTGAAAATACTAATGCATTTAGAGGGCTAAGGAAAACCAATAACTAACTAGAGCTGGGAGGCTGAGAAGCATTTATAATTATAATTATATGGTTATAATTTAAATAATAACAAATCATAATAATATATTATAATTGTTATGATAACTATATGATTATATTACTTAATAATATGTAATATATATTATAAATATATTAATATAATAATTTATTTTATATTTATGTTTTTTTTATGATATTAATTAATATTATTTAATGTATACATTTTATAATTATAGTTAATAATAGTTTATCATAGTTAATTTTTGTAATCTATAATTAGACTTAGTTTTCGTGGTTTACTGTGTTGACCTAGTTTTACTAGATTGACCTAGATTTAATACATTGAAAGTTTATTAGGCCTAATATTAAACACTAACAAGCATGGCCAACAATGTTCACCCATAGTAAATATATCCTATAGTATACAACATTATAGTATCCTTAACCTTTGATCTAGGTTTACTAATTTGACCTATATATACTAGGTTGACTTAGGTTTATTAAGTCTAATAATAATATTCAAGAATGTTCACCCATAGTGAACCACATTTCACCATAGTTGACTATTGTCAACCTTTATTTATCCATAGTTAACCTTCGTCATCTTTAGACAAGCTTTGTAAGTCATATTCAACTATAGTTAACCCTCGTCGACCATAATCAACCATAGTCATCCTTAGTCAACAATAATCAACCATAGTGAACTTTAATAAACCCTAATCAAGGATTAAAAAAATTTAGTAACAATAATATTACTTTTAATAAGATATATTATTAATGATAATGTTAAGATTTATATTTTATAATTTTGAGATTTACTTAATATTTTAGTTTAAAAACATTTAAGACTACTATGGATATTAAGACTAAGATTTATGAATAAAGTCTATATTTAACAAGGTTTAAGGTTTGTATGAGATATGGTTTAACGAATTAATATTTAAGTTTTTTCAATATTTAATTTTTACTATAACTTTTATAATATTTTCAAGAGTGACAATATATTTAATATTATTTTCAAGAGTGACAACATATTTAATATGACAAAAATCTTTGTCGCAATATGACAAATAAAAAATCAATGTTACAATGTCATTAGCAAAAACTCAATGTCACATTATGACAAAGAAAAAAATCAACATCTCAATATAACAAATCAAAATAAACATCACAATGTGATAAAAAAAAATCTCACACTGCAACGAACAAATAATAATCTCACAACATGATGATATAGTTAAACATAGTCAACATTTATATAG
The DNA here is from genome assembly GCA_000404065.3 of Pinus taeda. Taxonomy (NCBI): domain Eukaryota; kingdom Viridiplantae; phylum Streptophyta; class Pinopsida; order Pinales; family Pinaceae; genus Pinus; species Pinus taeda. Next base: position 146,124 of record APFE030834184.1, read on the forward strand.
TTAATCATAGTTAATAATAGTTATCCTTAGTGAAGCTTAGTAAATATACTCAACTATCGCTAACCTTGGTTGACCATAACCAATCCTAGTCACCATTCAGAAACCATGATCAACCATAGTGAACTTTAGTGAGCCTCAACAAGGATTAATAATAATAATAATAAGGTATATGTTGGGAAAAATGTTGAGAGGGGGGGGATGAATCAGTATTTAAAACTCATTAAAACCTTTTTTTTCTTACTCATTTATTTGTACGTGCTTTACTAAAAGAAACATGCATATGTACATCATTGTTATGCAGATAACTAGCGTATATCTAATTAAATTAATTTTTCAGTTAATTTGTCATCTATTTAACTTAAAATAGTGTATTAGTACTTCAATAGGCATTAAATAAATAGTAACCATGTGCATTAAGATTAGAATAAACCATCACACATAAGAAACAAATCAACACACATGAACACTAGGATTTTTAGATGGAAACCCAATGTGGGAAAAAACCACGGTTGTTGTTGTCTTTGTCTTAGTCTTTTATTATAATGAAAAACGTCTTAAAATATTGTACTAGCACAAACTCATACCAGCACACAAGCACCCACCTGAAGAAGGCGACGAATTTCTCCCTCACCCACCTATAGAAGGCTACGACTTTCTCCCTCACCCACCTATAGAAGGCTATGACTTTCTCTCATTCTCGAACACCCACTGGAAAGGAACTCCAACCCCCTGATCTCGTTTACCAACACCCACCGGAAGGGATCTCCTACCACTTGATATTTTAATAGCTACCACTGGAAGGAAGCATTGACTCCCTTACTTAAGGCTCCAATCCTCAGCACCTCCGTGGACCACATTTCATAAATTTTCACACTAGATCCACCTGATATAAAACATCATAACATCTAGGCCACTTTTCATCGATTTTTTAAATTGGACCCACTACCATCGTTTAAGCCCAATAGCAAATATCAAAACAACAATTAATCACTACAACAAATCACTCAATCATTGAACCAATTGAATCAACCAATCACTGAACCAACTGAGACCCAAATCAATCAATTTATTCCCAAACAACCAAAGTAGTTAGATGATTGTAACGAAAAGACCAATACTGAACCCAAACACTGCATCAACTTACTGAACCAACTAAAAACCCTAATCAATAAAATGTTAGAATATATACACTACTTTACTTCAGCAAATCTGCGTGTATACGTGACTTCCTTTAAGCATACCCGCATACAAATCTCAAGACATTGAACCCTGAAACTAAATTACTATCATTGTCAAATAAACTCTAAGTCACTCACAAAACCACAAAATCATTCTGAAATAATGACAAATCCATCATTGATCTCCAATCACATACAACTATTACTATCATCACTCTTCAACATACCAATCAGAAATCCATACGTCTTCAAACACCTCTATTAAGCGAATATCATCAAGTAAGACTTCATTAACATACATCAAAACATAGCAAGATTGATTAGACTAATCAAACATCTTATTCAGCAAAACCTTAGCTTATATACGTGCTTTCCACAAACACTTCTGCATGTATACGTTCTTTTCAGGAATTAAACACATGTATCGATCTGAATTGACACACGACTTACCCACATTAAGGCTATGTATGTACATAGCTTTTAGTTTATCAAAATCTCATATAGATCTGCAATTATTGACTGATAGCTTCACTGCACATTAGACCTTCAGAACAAAAACCCATCCCTTGACATACGTAACAAAACATGTGTCAGACATAAATGTTACAGACCAAAACAATTCATTATCAATGTAGTCATTTCAAATCTATTAGATCTGATCCATCATCAAATTCCCGGGTGCATAATTAGTTTCAGATCAAGAAATTCATTAGTAGCCCAATATATGAACATTTTCTTCAGATCTAATTATTCATCAAATATTCATCACTTTCACACCAAAGTACTTTGATCTTCATCTCCTTATATAGCCTAGCTCTTAGCAAATACCACAGGTCAAAATCACACTGTTCAATACTATGGGTCAATACCATGGCAAAGACCCTTGGTATTTATAATACCATGGTAAATACCCTTGGTATTTAGAATACCATGGTGCAAAAATTGTACGCTCATTTTCTTCTTCATACCCATGTGTGTACGCGACTTTGCATCATGAAACCTAGATATGCTTCTTGAAACTTCATCTTTACCATTCCACTCTCTCTAAACTGTTATGTCTTTGACCAAACTCTTTGTCACATGTAGACACACCCTACTGACATCTTCATCAAATAGGTTGTGATCAAAATACAACTAATCAATTAGGTTTCCATCAAGGACAACACATTATTCATAATGCCAACAATCTCCCCTTTTGGGCTTAATGGCAACCACTTTAGAGTTTGGTCACCACCACTTATAGATACTTGAAAACACATATGTGGATACACCAATATTTTAAAACACCAAGTTACTCTCCCCCTTTAACATCAAGGGCAAAGGGATGACTCATGTTGAATGAAGGCTTCTCTCTTGAGCGTTGTAGATCTGAGTTATTGAGTATGAACACTGAATATGGACCATCCTCCCCTTGAGCACATGATGAAACTTGTGAAGTATGCGAAATGAAGTACATGACTATATCAATCAATTGGATATGACCTCTCTTATCACCAAGGACCCAAACTTATGTCAACCACCCATTCACAATGGGGTTACAAACTACATCATATTCCCAAGAAGATGGGATTAGATGACTTGACTACAATAGTTCAACCATGACTGAATATTATAATTACATCATAGGTATTTACATGAAATTTAAATCAAAAGAAATATATGACATTTATAACTGTGACCAAAGAGACCTCAAAGAGACCATGACAATTATCAACAACTATCATACACCATATAGGATCTGCACCATAATCATTTGTCGACAACAACATGAACGACAACATGCACATTTTTCATCATCAATTTGCAAGATAAGACAATTTAGCTTCAATATCATCAACTTGTGACAAAGTATGCAACATCAACATCATACTATTTTTCCATATAGATCATCTATCAACTCATCCTCTTAACCTTACCAGATTCAACTTTCTCTCTCCCTTTGTAGGAATAGCCCCAATCAATGTTCATCAAAGAAACATACATTTTCATGAATCAACTGACATATGTGAGAATCAAACAGATCATCATAAAGTAAGATAAGGAAAAGTAGCTTCATTCCATAACATCATCAATATGTGATTAAGGATTCCATGTCTCATTTAGTAGATGTCCTCATAAAATCTATAGTAAAATAATTATCTTGGCCCATTTTCTTCATGTAAGAAGAAATATCATACCAAAACCACTTCATCAATATGAAATTTAAGTAATCATCCATGAAGGAAACCCATAACTGTAACAAAGCATGATGCATTTAAAAAAAAATTTAGGAACACGAGCATCATTAATATAAGAATCATTATGTAACAAGAAGTTCTCAAGAAAACGTAATGCCAACAATGTGTTATTAGAAGCATAGAAAATTCTCCCCCTAAACCTATGCCAACTGTTTAGTGTCATATGTGATCATATCATCTCATATATCAGTAAGGACATCAAAATATATTCATCAATCAATTATCTATTAAGGCATCAACAACTTATAAAAGTCCAAAATTACTTCTAAATAGCATCAACAGACTGTAACCATCAATCATCAGAATTAGAAAACCAAATAATAATTGTATGAAGCATATCAGAGAATTTTCCTGAGTTTGTCCCACTATTTATTTATCATATAAAAAGATACATGATTGTTCAAGTCAGAACTCGCGTATATATGTGACTTGTCTTCATAGGATCATCATACAGAAAGTAAAATACTGAAATTTTATAACCACAACCCCCCAAAGCTTGTTCTGTTTGTACCTATTCACTATTGCTACACTAGATGTACTTTCAGGAATATAAGAAACATGAATATAAAAAAAAATCATAAGAATCATCATCAAGACATAGCATGTGTTGCACCCCGTGACATTATACATCACTGATCCTGAGGACCTGATAATCATTTTCTACTCTTATGAGGTCATGTACCTTAGATCACTTTTGCAGTCACTGTGAGAGGTATTCTTTTAAGAACAATGGACTACAATGGGAACAATATTCTTTGACTTTGAATCTGAATCCTCCTCATAACTGTGAGAGTTTCATTCTTCAAACACATATAATTTGTCTGGGTTTCTATATCCTCTTGTTATGGCTTTTCCATATTCTTCAGTCATAACCTTGCACTTTGTTGACATAAAAAAATTTATACTTCCTTTATCTACCATTTGAACTACACTTAGAATATTATGATATATCCTTTAAACTAATAAAGTATCAGTTGCGCCTCTATGTTTATTAATTTTGGCTCTACCTTTTCCCAGAACTTTCGTTGGAGAATTATTTCCAAGAATAACCTTACCATATTGGTTTTTCTTAAGAGACTCCATCTTACTCTTATTTCTAGTCATGTGATAAGAGCATCCACTATCTAAGTACCATTCATATTCTTCTTCAAATGAGTAGAGAGAAAGACCACACTTTATATGTTCTTCTTTATGGTTATTATGAGAAATAATGGTGGATCTATCTTTTTCAAGTCCTTTGACATCAATATTCTTATGTGGTTGCTTACCATGTTGTCTGAGGTGATCCATAGATATGTTCTTGCACTATTTTTCTATGTAGTATACCTAAGGGGAATAGTATGGGGTACAGAGGGAAGTTCCCAAGGGAATAGTGTAATAATGGGATTGACCATATGCTTTTTCATACAATAATCATTAACATCTCCCAATGGGGAGTCTCTAGCCTCTATATATGATTCATACATACAATACCATGGGTCATTCCCATGGTTCTCTTAATACCATATATCTAATACAATGGCTTAACTTATAATTATTGCCCATCCCAGTATTACATTATTCCCTTGTGTACTTCCCTTTGTACCCCATACTATCCCCCCTAGGTATACTACATTCTATATGCCCAAACTTGTTACAAGAATAATGTCTTATATGAGCAGAGGAATCATAATATTGATGTTTCATATTACTTCTATTGTAATTAATAGCTTTGTGACCAACTATATTGCTAGCAAAACAATAGTCTTTAAAGAAGTCTGACTACCTAGCAGTTGATGATCTTTATGTGAAGCATTATTTGCTTTTGATTGAAACTGACTACTTCTGCAATTAGCTACAACATGTCCATAATTATGACATATAAAACATTCAACATTATTGATCAGAGGAGGGACTCGATTAAAACTAGGAGTAAATGATTTTCTTTGAAGATTCACTTTCCTTGGTTTTTGATCAAGTTGTCTTCTTATCTCTTTGTCTAGAATTTCACTTTGCATTGTTACACTTTAAATCACTTGCCTCAGCTTGTGAACCAAATTCCCCTTCAACAGTTTCATGGAAACAAAGAGCATATTTGATGGCAGGAGACCTTTGACTACTAAGAATATTATCCAAAATCGAAGTATTATCCTGAAATTGCAAATGTTTTTCTTTTTCTTTGAATTTACCTTTCAGGATGTTTACCTCAACCTCCATTCTTTGATATTGTTCCTTTTCTAGATATTGCTTCTTCATACCTTCTTCAACCCTTCTTCATTCTTTCTGATCTTTCATAATATCATATTTCAACCCATTTTCTTGTTCTTCAAATGTTTGAAGTACTTAATATATGATCTAATTACTTGTAAATGATAGATTAACCTTGTGCATTGATGTAGAATTGACTGAAATTGAGTTTTTTGCTCCGTTGAAGAAAACACAACACATCTAGGATAAGTGCAGGAAAAACACAATGCTGACCAAATGAGGCACTTTGGTGGCAAGAGAATGCTTGTCTAAGCATGCAGAGCTTCTCGAGGATAGAGAGAGGTCTCTTGGAAGTGAAATGAGAAAATGAGATGTTCTTTGGTCTTTTATTACTTTGAAAATTCGATTTTCTCCATGGGTGGTGTAGTGGGCCTACCATGTACTTTCTGATTTGCTTTCGAAAATGAAGCTTTCAAACTTAATGAATAATAATACACCATATTGAAAATATAAACACTTTTTGAAAAACTTTGTTTAAACTTTTTCCATCACTACTCCTTGAGATGATGACTTTGATGGTGAAATCACTGATTTTTTTTTTTATGATTTTGACCCTATGACCTAATGATGACTTGAAATGGAAAGAATGAGCAGGACGATGATGATAATGACTATGACACCCTTACAATAATGAGTGACTTGACCATGAAGGTGAAAGGAGTAGTGATGACCTACCTAACATAACCAGTGACCAATTTTTTATTAAAATACTATTTGAAACCATAAACATTTGCAGTAGGACCCTAACAAAAAATTTGTAAGAGCATATTTGATCATTGGTGCCAGACAAAACTGACAGACGCTGACAGAAATAATATAACTTACACCCAAAAAATTGTAGCACAATTTACTATTTTTGGCAGTTTTTTGGGTCTTTAGGTTCAAGAGCCATTTTAAGGCCCTAAACGATTTTTTTTTGGAAAATGGGAAAACTAGTAACTCTTAGGAGGGTTGTAAGTCGAAATTTATAGTCCTGGGATATATATTTCTAATGAAGTATCATATGCATCAAACAAATATCATATGCCAAAATTATGACCCTAGGAAGTTCATCTACCAACTTATCCCAATAGGGTCCACAAGCCTTTTGTGCTTCATCACATAGGGTTAGGTTTTTGGATGTTTAGGGTTTTCTATTTTTTCTCAATAATAAATAGGCCTTCAAGCCTCATTATAAAATAGTTCAGAAGGCATGTAGCCACCACATCCCTTCTCAAAGATAAGCTACCATGGCATGAGCTTGTTTATTTCCATTCTGAATACATTGTTATTAATGACTTGAAGTTCTATTTTTGTTGTATCTTTGTGTTCTAGTTCAGATATGTATTTCATTTCATTGTTTAATAAATTTGGATCACTGGTATCAGAGAAGTCTACTCTTTCTTTAATTTTCTTTCCATGTCCCCAACGAGTTCTAGGTGTGACGAGTTATGGCTTGAACTAGTTGAACCTTTGCAAGGTCAGCCTTGCCAACCCTCACCGCCTCCCATGGAAGAACAAAATAAAGAAGGGGGAACATGAGATCATTCCAAAATATTTCTCAAAGAAGCCCTTGAATGACAAAGTAACACAATAATGGAAAAAATTCCTCATATCCTTTGGTGGATGCACACCATCAACATATCATGATCCAAAAGTCACTTTGAAGGCACCGCCCCCTTCAAGGTATAAGTAAACCTTGATATCTCTATATTAAAAGTTAAAATAGATGAAACTATTGTAGACTAATAATTGGATTTGTTGGAAGGTTACTTTATGATTGATATTTCATTGATATGGAGAAGATTAATTTTGCACTGCTTAAGGCCACTTCCTATTTCAAGGATTGGTTAAGGAAACTATTATGAGAAAAGGGTTGAGGAACCCTTGTTATTTATGGACTCCCCCTCTTGGAACTCTTTCCAAGATGTTTTCAAGGAACAATATTACTTTGTGCAGATCTATTAGGACAAGTACATATATTGGACCACACTACGACAACAAAGAGACCAAGATGTGCATGAGCTCACAAATATTTTTCATACTCTACACAAAAAGTTGGGTATTAAAGTCTCTAAGCGACATCTGGTGTGCAAGAACTATGGTTTTCTGCACAAATACATTCAGGAAGAAATGGAGTTCCTGGGCATCTCCTCACTTGGTGAAACATATCAATATGTTGCCAAGATTGAAAAAAATAAACAAAAGAAGCACAACTTTGGATTTGTGAATTAGAAGTAGGTAAGAGAACCACCAAACTATAGAACAAAGGACTCCATAGCTCGAGGAGAAGGCACATGGATCTGCAGGTTCTCTGCATTCTATAGCAAAAAGTAGTCCACAGATGGAGCCAATGTTGTAGCATTTTTGGTTTTGATAAGATAGAATATTTCAAAAAAATGTTAAGTTAGGATATGGGCATAACAATAGTGAATAAAATGTTAGTAAGATAAAATATCTTGATGATGATGTCCATGTCAAAGAAAATGTTAGGTTATCTACTCTAAAAAATCAAGGCAAAAACAAAATGTTAGGTAGAAATAAAACAAATAAACTCTGAAAGTGAGCAAGTATAAATGCCACTACTCTGTTTCTGCAAAATAATGGTTGTGTGCAGCTTGTTTTTAAATGCCAAAACCCATGACATTCAAATTGTTTAATCTTAAGTGTTTCATGCTTTAAATTTGATGTTATAGTTAGAGAATAAAGATCTAGCCAAACTGTTTAATCTTGGCAGATTAGTAGTTAGGTAGGGAATAATAAGGTGCTCATCAGTTTAACCTGAGCCCTTGGAGGTTATAAGTGTATAATTAGATAGTTTGTTTTTTGTTAAATAAGAAGAAAGGAAAAGGGTTTGCTAGCTTAAATGCACCCATTAGGTGAAGAAAAAATGATAGGATAAGCAAAGGGTAAGTAGAGAAAGGTTGCAGAAGTTTAATGGTTGATTGGACAAAATGTACATTGATCATGTTTCTATACTCATGAGGCAATTACACAAAGAAAATGAAGGTCTACTTGATCAAGTAATTAACTTCTCATTCATCCCCATTCATTCCTATATTCACTAATTTCCCCTTCCTACCTTCATACATTCATATTCATTCATTTTCCATTAAGAATCCCTTTTGCTAAGGTCAAAACGATTTTTACCTAGGAAAAGTGAAAACCCTATGTAAAATCCCTTTTTACCATGTTAAATTCCCTTTTACCAAAAAACCCACAAAATATGTTTATGCCTAAGTATTAACGAATATATGTCAAAGGCATATAATTTGTGAAAAAGCATTATACTTAGTGTTATTTCCCTTTCCGATCATATTTCATATTAGCATTAACTTAATGTATTAAACCCTTCAAATTTCCCTTTCACATATAATATTAATTCCTTTTATAACATACCCTGAAACCTTAGTTTTATTTAAAAACTATGCATTTTATTAAAATATCGCATCGCAAATGTCTGTGGATCGCAACTTTTCATATGAATGAACCTTTCCCCAATTGCCATATGCGATATGTCATAGACCCGAACCCGAGGCTAATATATATCATGTTTCATTCCCGTTTCGCATCCGCTTCCATCACAATTCCCAACCGAAGCATAACCCTCCATGTATTGCGGTCTCCAACTTCGATATGGAAGCCAAGACCCGATACTATATATATCACAACAAATTGCAACATTGGATCCACCTCCATCGCAGATTCCTGCTAATACCATAACCCTTTAAGCATTTCGATTTCTGATTGCCATAGACCCAGACCCGACACATTTATATGTCATATTTCATTCTACGTTGTGTTCGCCCGTTGTCATATTCCTTTGTGATGGGCCTTCCCCCACTATAATATGATTGCGATATGCAAATAGACCCAGACCCGATATCGTTATCCGCTCCAATTTATATATTTTCAAATCTACCATATGCGTTTTGCAAAGGTTTTCTTTGTAAAATCGTTTCACGATTTAAAATGAAGAATTAACTGAAGCCTCCATTTAACCATAAAACTCTGATAAACTTAGTTTTAAGCCATAATTAAGCAATTCCCGCCATAATAATCCCTATGTACTCTTTCTTTCGCTCCACCATTATTCACCTTCACCTGATAGTTCAAAAGTTAATTGTTTTTCCATTAAACGCAGAAAAAGCCATTTTTGCTTTGTTTTGCCTATTTTAAACAATGCAACCTCCATAATGCCTCTGCGGCAATTAAATCCATTTTTTACCCTCCGATATGCCCTAGACTCCTTCCGATATCCTTTCAAGCTCAAATAAAGCCATTGAATACCTCCTATGTCACCTTGTTTTTCTTAAACAATTTCTGTGTTTTGCAGGTGAAGGTTGTTGTTCCAGGTTTATAAACAAAAGCCTGCATAATAGTTTGAAGACAAATATGAGTGATTTACTGTTGAAAAACACATCAAACTGGAGTGCATAGTAAAGGTAGAAAGGCTCACTGTAAAGATCACTCAACCAGGTCACAACATATTAAACAAAGTTTAAAGCAGTATTAGGTAAAAATGTTAAATGAAGGAATCTACCAGTGTGAAGTATACAAACAAGTGATCAGCCAAAAGGGCAAAATATCATGCAAAAAGCCAACACAACCTGAATAAAAGGGGATAGCAAGAAGCAATTCAATAGCTGCCCCTATCTTCTTGCATGAAGAACTTTTCCTTTCCTAGAATAAATCTTAATCAGTTTTAGGATATTTCTTAAGTTTATTATTGTATAAATAACTCTCTTCTCGAGATGTTATGGGTTCGGAGTTCAAGATTCATAGTTCATTTCTTGTAAATACCTCACTGTTAATTCTACTTTGAACCTGGAAGTCACCTTTGAAGGAAGCTTTTGCAGACACTTGATGTACTCAGTCTTTCTGGAACCTTAATATAAAGTAGAGGATTCTGAATCTGGTTTTACACAGTTTTGTGCTATCCTGTAAGTTTTTCCAGTTTTCAATCATTATGTTTTCTTCATATGCATATGACTTATAGAGATATTTAAGTAGGAACAATTAGTGTTTCAATTGATTCCTATAAGCTCGTGAAGTGATCAACTATTAAGAGAATGGATTAATGAACTGTCTGTTTAGCTAATCCCCTCTAATCAATAAATTATCAACATCTTGTGTAAGCCTAAGTATACTGGCTTGAAACCTTGGAATGTAGTTTATAAGGTTTTCCAACTTATGATTGTTTTGTTTTACAGTCTAGAAACTGTGATAATCATATTTTTGTTGTCTTCTACTCACCACTTTTTTAATCCTTATCATTGTGCAAAGTCTTATAACAACCCTCTGTTGAGATATTAATATACCCGAAAGGATTAATTACTTCAATTCTACATCTGTCTTCATTCACTGGTCTTCCAAAACTAAAACCCAAAAACCCCAAAACAATTGTTTTAGATGCTCTAGCATTGGTAGCTGACCTATTACTATCTCAGAGGTACAACATGGACCACCATCTATACTCCTCTACACAGTGCATGCAATTCCACATGGGTTCAAGCTTATACACAACATAAGATGAGTGTTGATTTATCTAAAAATATACAGTTTCATGGAAATTGAAGAACTAATACACTCGTATACACAGCAATAGAAAATTCATAATAATAAAACACATGATTTATATTACTTTCAAATTTGAATTAAAATACTCTTATATGTGCCAAGTTCCTCTCTCAGTGCTTGATGTTACATAGCATCTGGCCTCCTTTTCACTATACCGAAGGCTATAATTTATATATAAAAAAATACATCGAATGGATCATTTCATATCCATTCGTTTCTCTTAGGATCTTAGAATAGTTTGCTAAAATCATGCACTTCCCTATTTTTATAGTAGTTTGACCATATCTACTTTAGTGAAATGGCTTACAATCTCTTAAAGTAGTAATTTCATTAATAAAAATTTAACAAACTCAACAAAACGTGAGTAAATCTCGTCCTGATGTCATGCTACCTCTTTTCCCAGCATTGGATTCCGATTTTAATGAAGGGTGCTCGGATGCTCCTGCATCACTCAATATGTCTGTACCATGCTATCCCACACCATGCACCACTTCAAGTTTAAGATTCATATAACACACTAATTATGATTCATTTGTATGTCATATAAAATAGTAACCCATGGGAATAGAATAATTAAATTGAAGGTTTTTTATTTTTTTCAAGATGAATAATAGAACTGACATAGAAATTTCTATTAAATTTTGAGAGTTCTTATGTTGTTATGTCATTTTTGGGCATAGATGCCAATTTTTATAAAATGTGTCTATTTCAAGTTCAAAAATGGAAATCTCATTTTTAGTTACCATGGATCCTATCTATTCCATAAATTCATAATTGAATTTAAATATGACTATATTGGGGCATTTCAAACCATGGAATTCGAGTGCAAGATCTCCATCCATTAGACTTGTTGAAAGAAGACAAATTTGTTGAAAGCATATTCCTTTTATATTATTGTTATTTTCCTTTTATATTATTACTTGAAATATTAGAATCCTCTCAAATTGGAGAGTACAAGTAGACTCAAAGTTGTTTTATTATTTATAAGGTTGTCTTTCAATTCAAGCCATGAAGTTGAAAGTTTACATCATTTTCTCCTCTTCAAAATATCTTACATCCCATGAACTTAACCAAACTAAGTGGGAACATTTTAAAAACATTTTAAGGTAACTCATGAAAGCTTCAATATATTTGTTATTTCCAAAGTAGTATAAGACATGTACATTTATGATTTTACTTGGTTTCATTTTACTATATACTAACACAATCATATAAATTAAATAGTTGATAAACACATGAGAAACATCAAAAACTCCGTTTAGGATAATGTGACATTATTAAAATTAGAAGATATATAAAATTACTAATTGTAATTTCTTATCATCATTGATTATATATATATATATATATATATATATATATATATATATATATATATATAAACTATGATTTTGACCATGGAGAATAGGGTTTTTGGAATGTTAATTTAATTATCAATAATTATTAGGTGAATTATAAGGATTTAGTATTCACAAATCAAAGATTTAAATTTATTTTCATAGTTTTCTCCATTTTATCATTTTTTTATTTCTTTGTAAGCTTGATGGGACTACATCTTCATCATGTCGACGTACGGAATTGAACAATGACTTCACATCAAAAAGTGCCTTAATAGAGCACCCAATCTCCGTCTATCCAAGACCCCATGGACTTCCATTTTGTTATTTTGATTAAATTAATTAATTAATAAAAATATCATATAAGAAATTCTATTGTGAAATGAGCTATACTTTTTTAGATAAATTAAGAATTTCTATCAAAAATTCATAATTGGAGTAAAGGAATTAATAAAAAATCTAAATTAAAATGAAAATACAATTTAATTTAAAACTAACAAAAATATATCTGGATTTCTAAGAAATTTTACGGTGATAAACACATATGAACTCATTTGACGACCCGTTTTGAAGCATCTGATGTGGTTCATCATGTGATTAGTCATCACCACGTGTTTGGAACCATCCAATGTGGTTCATCATCAAAACAAATTGGGAATTAAATAATAACGTCGGCTTAAATATAGAGAGTATAACGGTTACTTTTGAGTAGACCAAAAATTAATAAATAAATAATCATTTAATAAATTAAATCGTCGAATCAAAACTCTATATATATGAAAATATTACTTTTATATATAAATTTAAAATTATAATAAAGAAATAAATTTACTACAGATAAAGAAGGTTGATGTCAAAGATTATTTTTAATTTATAGTTGTAATTAAATTAATAATATATATCAATAATTTTTTGAATATTATAAATTTACAAACTGAAATAGTTAAATATAAAAATACAAAACAAATTAAATTAAATTCACTTAAAACAAAAATTGGAATAAACCAAAAGTCAAAATTAACTAACAAATTAAATTAACTTAACTAAAAGCAAAAAATGGAATCAAACAAAAGGTCAAAATTAACCAACATTTAATAGATTAACGAGAAAGAAGAGAGTTAGTCGGAATTGTCCGGTTTAGAGAGATTGTCTCATCCCTAGCCTAGAAAGTCCTACAAGGTAAGGTCCCCGGACTAGCTACAAGATAAGGTCCCCGTACTAGCTCGAGGAACTTCAGACTCTGAAGCATGGAAGGAAGGGACTAATTCAGGAGGGAGGGTATACAATTAAGCCGGGAACAATCTAACGACCACAATCTCACGAAGGCTTAGCCAGGAGGAGTCCAGATCCAAATCCAAATTCCAGTCGGAGAGCAAAAGGACTATAGCTTCTATCTATAACCCCCACCCACCACTAGGTTCCTACAAATAAATGAGGGAGGGAATTAACAACTGATTAAAAAGGGAGAAATCAATAAAATTACCAACACGTTTCTTAACCAGAAGAGATTAAAAAAAGAAAAATGAAATTTAAAAACTGAATGTTCAAATAATCAATTAAAAAAAAAATGAAAATATAGGTATAATATTAACTGATTTAACCAGTTAAAAATAAATATAATTAAATAGTAAATATAAAACAGTTTTAAAAAGAAACCGGTCATAAAAAAAATTAAAAATGAAATATAAAAGAGTTTTAAGAAAAACTCGTAATAAAAAATATTTGCTTGACATATGGGAGTGCCCTTCAAATTTCAGATTTCAGATTTCTTCAGTACAGAAATAGAAAGAACAAGGCTTTGAATATGCAACTATCCCATGCAGGTAGCTGACCACTTCACATGTCCAGGTTCAGCGACTAACAGATAACAATTCATTTAAATATTAAATAAAACTATTATTGCGTGTGGACTCCATATTCGTAAAAACTTTATGTACTACTCAACAATAACTGAATTCTGATTTTCGAGCAGATGACCAAGAAACAAAGCGATTATTCATCTGTTTGCCCAGGGCACTTCCGATTATTTTTCTTAGAGATTTGGTTCTGTAGGAAAGCCTGCCAATCTGACTCAGCAGGAGTTGCAGGATATAGCTTCTTCCGTTATGGTGTTCCTGAAAGGGCTTCCCAGGATGCCAACGCTCTAGAGGGTATAAATGATTTCGGTCAAGAAGGGCATTTGATGGCGGGGGTACTACGAATTGGGATGTCTGAGAAAAAATGGGTACAATTTCTATATATCCTAGAAGTATAGGACTCCTCCATTCTACAAGAGTTTTGTTGCCAGAAATTTCGCAGGGATTTCCTTGTGAGCACAATGTTTGTGTATGAAAAATCGACCAATAGTGCAACCGTGATCGAAGCCACCCAAACCGTGGAGATGTTCGTGTCCGTAGCTACCCTGATTATGTGTCCATTTATTCTGAATCATCCCAATTCGCAGCTGGCCGCCTCCAAAACCCCAGCATGACCGATCATACACTCGTTGGCATCTCCAAAAGCTCGTCCACGAATATCCAACGAAACTATCTCCTGCAATTCCTGCTCAGTCATATTGGGAGGCGTGGATCATCACTGTCCAAGTTTCAGACACCGACAGCGCAGGTAGCCACATTATTGTGTGTGATATTGACCATAATCCAAACATCCACAAGATATTTGAAGGTATGTATATCATTAACTTCACACTCTGTAATCTGTTTCACATTCTCTCCATTTTCTATATTTTTCTTCTTCTCGGTCATAAATAATTCTGGCTGTCCGAACAGGACTGTATGGAACAGAATAGAGATTTGTCTGCAACTTGCGAAGAGTGTTTTAATCTTTCTCTTCTATATTTCGCATGAAGTTTTGTTGGGTATTTTCACGAGATCGACATGATGTTCCTGTTCCTGTTCCGGTTAGTGGGGTTTGTTACAAGTTGTGGGTTTGTTTTACAGTAAACTTTTAAATCGTTATTATTATTTTTTGAGTGGTTTCACTGTGGATTTCTATTATTTTTTGAGTGGTTTCACTGTGGATTTCAGAGGGATGGTGTGAAAATCCAATAAGTAAATTTTGGGCGGAGGCTGTGATATCATTACACCAAAACCAACTTAAATTAATAAACTTCTAAACTATTATCACTATACCAACTTAAATTAATAAACTTCTATACTATTATCACTATTTTTTTATGTGGTCCCCTAATAAATTCCAGAAACATTTCAAACATTGTCATGGCAGTTCTGATTGTAGATTGTAATTGAGAAGCAGGCCGCTGATTTACATCGTCCGTGACGTTAACAATAATTCTTTGTGCGAAAATTTCAAAACTCATTCACCCTCATATTAGACGGTTTGGACAGTTGGAATGGACAATATTGGAATCCGCTTTCCAGATTTTTAATTTTACTTTGGAAAAAAATAGGTATATGTTCTTGATTTCAGTTTGATAAAATATTCTCCTCAGTAAAAGATTTAGATTCTTTTAAACCCTTCTTAATTTCCATTCTTTGATAACGAAATAAAACTTTAAATTACAGATTCGATCCGGATGTCCATCGTATCGTTTCAATGCTAGTGAGATTCACTTCAATTCACAACTAAAGAATCGTTTTCACTGAGGTTTCGATAGATGAATGCCTGAATAGATATGGATAGGCTATTGCAACATCTGCTCCGTTTTGGTTCGATCGTCATTTTGTTCAGTCTTCTTCATAGTCGATCTCCCTGTTCTCTAAATCCATGTATGTTCTGCACAAGCTTCGAATGTAACGAAAGCTCCTGGCATCAATCGCCTTTCCTTTTCTTTCTTTCTTGTGATCTTCGCCCGATAACCATGAAAGCTGTTTTGCTCCTTCTGTTCACTTCAGCAGAAAAATCACTGGCCAATGATTTGCATATTTTGTTTGGCCGAGGATGGAACTCTGCTTGTGGAGGAAGCCAACGTGTGTATATATATATATATTTGATTTTTTCATGACCCATCTCCATATTCCTCAAGGTTGTTCTCTGGGAGTCCGCCATTTTCGACTTGACTCCAATCCGAGAAAAACACAAATACGTTAGTTTTATATATATATATATATATATATATAATAATATATATATATATATATATATATAAATATAAATATAAATGGAGTAAAATTAGAACTGGGCAGGAGTTTTTAAATCTGCCGTTAGCGACTACCTTCTCACAAATCTGGATTATCAAAATTCATAGGGGAGAAGTAATATGACTGGCAACATTCATCCAAAAATCTCAGATATTCGGATTATATCCTAAAACCTGTGTGTTTTCCGTGATTTGTTTTCAATGTTTACTGTTTTCCGATTTATCAAGAATGAGTAGGTTCACGTTTATGATAATGTTACGAATACTTCTTTGATGCTGAACGGAGATAATTTTTGAGATGTTCCTTCATAAACGTAAAACGTAAGACTTATTGCGAACGCAAAAAATTGGTGCTTAAAAATTTTTGAAAAGAATTTTGGAATCAAAGTATGAACACATGCATATTCCTACCTATAGATGCATGAACAATCTCATTCAATATTGTCATGTTGTCTGTCCATTAGTAAGCACATGCCCACTGGACTGAAATCTGAGTTGGCAAGTGTATCTGGTGATTTGGTGAGGAGCCAGAATATAATATTAAAAATACTCGCACAACCACGTGTCTGTCCATTTGCACATGCCTACTGGACTGAAATCTGAGTTGGCAAGGGGTGAGAGCAAAAATATAATATTAAAAATTACTGGCACAACCATATTATTAAATATGGTTGATATGCTGAAGACAATAATAATTATAAATTATATTACTACTATTTTATAAATTTACTCGTATTAATAATAAATATTAATGATAATCAATTTATTAATATTGTTAACAATAATTTTTAACAATTAATAGTGTTAATTAATTAAATGAAGCGAATAATATTAATATTATTTTTATTAATTAATTATTATATTATTATTATTAAATATTAAATATTATATTTGTATTTGTTGAAAAATTTTAATTGTATTTTTTTAAATTTATTTAACATAAAATAATATATGTTAATTAACCATATTTATAATATCAATTTTTAACTAATTAAATAATAATAAATCTAAAGGATAAAAATTATAAATTTAAGGTATATAAATGCTAAGGTTAAGCTTATAAACCTTAAAATAAATATGGTTGACCATGGTTGATTTCATATTGAGACAATCCTTGTCACAATGCAACATTGGTCAATAGTTGACCATGTTTGACCATGATTAATTTTTGTATCGAGACAATCTTTGTCACAATACAACCTTGAACCATGGTTGACACTGGTTGACTTTCATATTGAGACAATAATTGTCACAATCCAACATTCGACAATGGTTGACCATGGCTAGCTATGACTCACCATGATTGATATTATAAACCTAAGGGAATAATAAATCCAAGGGATTGATATTATAAACCCAAAGGAATAATAAACTCAAGGGATTACTTCTAAAACCCTAAGAGATTATGAACCAAAGGGAATAATATTAAACCCAAGGGATTAATATTATAAACCCAATGTATATAAACCCTAGGATAAATATTATAAACACTAAAATAAACATGGTTGGTTATGATTGACCGCAGTTGATTTTCATATTAAGACAAACCTCGTCGCAATTGGACCATGCTTGATTTTCATATCAACGCAAACTTTGTGAAAATGCAACGTTCTACCATGGTTGACGATGATTGACTATGGTTGGCGACGATTATCATATTGAGACAATCTGTCATAATGTGACGTTGGACCATGGCTGAGACAATGACAGATTTTCATATTGAAACAATCTTTGCCACAATGTGACGTTAGACGATGGTTAACCATGATTAACCATGGTTGATATTATAAACCCAAGGGATGAATATTAAAACCCCAAGGGATTATGAACCCAAACAAATAATATTAAACCTAAGGGACTAATATTATAAAGCCTAAGATAAATATTATCAACACTAAAATAAATATGTTTGGCCATGGTTTACCATGGTTGATTTTCATATTTAACCAATCTTTGTCACAATGCAACATTGGACCATAGTTGACAATATTCAACCATGGTTGATTTTCATATCAACATAAACTTTGTGACAATGTGATGTTCGACCATGGTTGACCATGGATGACTATGTTTGATTTTATAAAACATCGTTGAGCAAGGTTGACCATGATCAACCATGGTTAAGCATCGTTGACGATGATTATCATATTGGGACAACCTTTGTCATAATTCAATGTAAGACCGTGGTTGAGACAATAATTGATTTTCATATTGAAACAATCTTTGTCACAATGCGACGTTGGACTATGGTTGACCATGATCGATTTTACAAAACATTGTTAACCATTGTTGACCATGGTTGAATAGTATTAAACCCAATGGGCTAATATTTTAGTCCCAAAGTAGATAAACCCTAAGATAAATATTATAAACACTAAAATAAACATCGTTGACCATGGTTAATTTTCATATTCACACAATCATTGTCACAATGTGGCATAGTACCATACTTGACTGTGCTTGACCATGCTTGATTTTCAAATCGACAAAAACTTTGTCACAATGCGACATTGGACTATGGTTGACCATGGTTGATTTTCATATTGAGACAATATTAAACCTTAAGAATATGAATCCTTAGATTAATAAATCCAAGGAATTGATATTATAAAGAAGGGAATAATGAATCCACACGATAGAAATTATAATCCCAATTTATATAAACCCTAAAGTAAATATTATAAGCCCTAAAAAAAAACATGGTTGACCATGGTTGATATCCATGTTGAAACAATCATTGTCACAATGCAACGTTGGACAATCGTTTATCATGATTGATTTTCATATTGAGACAATTTTTGTCACAATGTGATGTTGGACCATGGTTAACCATGGTTGATTTTCAGATTGAGACAATGATTGTCACAATGCGACATTCAACTATGGTTGAGCTTGACCACAGCTCACCATGATTGATATTATAAACCCAAAGAAATAATAAACCCCAAAGGATTATGAACCCAAGGGACTAATATTATAAACCCAAGGTATATAAAAACCCTAAAATAAATATAAACATTAAAATAAACATGGTTAAGCATAGTTAACCATAGTTAACCATAGTTGATTTTCATATTAAAACAATTCTTATCATAATATAACTTTAAAGAATGGCTAATATAACTTTAGAGAAGGGTAAATCATGCTTAATCATGACTCATTTTCATTTCAACACCATCTCTATATTTTTAAATTTAATTTAATTTAACTTATTTCTAAAAATACGGAGACTATCATTCAAAACATAATGTATTTGAAAATATCGCCTGAGTTTGTCACCTCTCTACGGAGAAATAGAACAATCAATCTTACAGCACAAGACTAATTGGCAAGATTAACAGGTTTCAAGGAAATTAAAAATGCCATACACAATATCCAGCTTAGCTGCAACAAAATTGTTGGAAAATAATACCGTACACAATCTGGAGTGTTGATGCCACAGAATTGGCCAGCCTGAACACGGGAAAATAATGCAATACAGAATCTGGAATGTGGCTGCCACTAAACTGGACAACCTGAACACGTGAAAATAATATCGAACAAAAGCCGAAGGGTGGCTGCTGCAAAAGTGGAGAACGTGGACACGAGAAAACAACGTCACACACAATCTGCCCTGTGGCTGCCCCAAAATTGGCCAACGTGAACGCAGAAAAATAATCCAATAAAGATACTGTATAACTCCACATATTTAAACCTTATCATGTCGGTGTTGGACATTACAATTAAGAAAGAATTAGTTTCTGTACACTGTGGCCTTGCCAACGCAGTTGGGATCGGAGTTTTTCAATTTCAATATTATTTGATGCATCAGCAAGGACATAACATGCATGTGATAAGCAGAGAGGGCTTGCCCCAAGCATTGTTAAAATCGGATGAGTGGTGGGCACATGTCACCGGAGGAGAACGAAGACAAGCTCTGAACGAATCATCATAAAAACTTATTTAATCGTTCCTTCTTGAAACTTTTGCACTGTCTGCATAAGCCACGGATAGTGCAACAGATTGTTTGAATGTTATGCTAACGGGTTATTTCAACTTCGGCGAGCCACTCTTCTCTTCGTTCTCTTTTGTTTTTTAAATTACGATTTATATATAAATGAGATACCATTATTAATATTGTACGAAACTGGATAGCTCCATGGGGTCACTTGTCTTTCAGTTCATAATGTTATGGTGTTAATTGAAATTTAACTCAACAAATTAGTATAGTCATGATTTTATTGTGTTAGTTGAAATTATAAATGAGTACAGTAATTTATATAGAAATTAAATTGTAATATATTAGAATTATCATGTAGAATTGTTGGTTAAATTTGATGAGTAGTTATCCATATTTCAAAATATACATGATATCATTGATCTCTAGTCAATTTGTAAAATCTTCAAGACGTGAATTAAATCTTTACGAGTATGCAATTATATATATTGAAATAGAAAAATATCCATAGATATATAAGATGTCTATTATAGATATATTTATAACTATGACATTTTAGATATAAATAATTTCAAATTAGATTCGAGAAACTCTAAGATAAAGACAAGATCACTATGTCCACATTGTCTATCCTAACTTACATCATACAATTCCACACTATGCAGCCTAGCAAGTTTGAGACTAGTGCAGTATGCTAGAAAAAGCCTGTGTCTATCTTAACTCACATTATGCAATCATACACCATGCAATCCAATAGGTTTGAAACTCATATATCACACTAACCATCTGCCATTTCATTTATATACTTCATAAAACATTAACCTATGGGGATAGAATAATTAAATTGAAGGGTTCTTACCTTTTTCAATAAGAATAATAGAAGTGACATAGTAATTTATATTAAAATTTCATATTTTCTTTTTGTGTACTTCTTTGGTCTTAGTATGTTGGTGATAGATCCCAATTTTATAAAATGTTTCTATTTTATGGTTGAAAATGGAAATCTAACGGTCAGCTACAATGGGTCCTAAATATTTTATATATTCTTAGACTTCTAATGCCAGAGCTCTATCTTTGATATTCCAACCAATCATGAATTTCTTCAAAACATATTCTTTTTGTATAATTATCGTTTTCCTTTTATATTATTATTACTTGAAATATTAGAATCCTTCCAAATTAGAGAGTAAAAGTAGGTTTAAACATGTTTGATTATATATAAGGTTCTCTTTCAATTCAACTCTTCATGTTCAAAGTTGAGATCAATTGCTCCCCTTAAGAATATCTTACATTCTATGAATTTAAGTAAATTACATGGGAACAACTTAAAAAGCAGTTAAATGTGACTTATGAAAGCTTCAATATGTTTATTCTTTCCAAAGTAATATAAAACATGTACATTTATGATTTTATGTTTCTTTTTACTTTGTACTAACACAACTATATAAATTAAATGATTAAATGGTTGATAAACACTTATAGATATTGATCCATGAGAATCTTGGAAACATTTTCTTCGTGAAACATCTTATTTTCTTAAAATTTTTAAAAAAGATACAAAATTATCTAAATTGTAATTTGATTATCATTATTCATTATTAAAAGAAATAATTTATAGGTCAAACATACATAAATTTAAAAAGACCTAGGACAACACTATTATCCATGGAGAATAGGGTTCTTTGAATTTTAATTCAATTATTAGTAATTATTGGGTGAATGTTAGAATTTTAATCCCTACACAATATTTTAGAATATTTATATTTCTATTCACAAATCAAAGATTGAACTTTATTTTCATACATATCCCTTTTTGATCATTGCTCCAAAAGGAACTCTCCAACCCAGTATGAAAGAGATGTTATGTAAACATTTTGTTTAGTCAAATTACATAAAATTTGAAAAATTAAACTAAAATACAATAAAATAAAATAAATATTATATTATAATTATAATTAAACTAGCTTAAATTCATCTTAACTCTAGATCTAGAGAAAGACCAAATTTTCTTGAAGTGAAAACCTCATTTTAGAGGGATAAGTGAAAAGAGGTTTGATCCTCGCCACTTGGTAAATACAAAGTTAGAATGGATCTAAGTTGGTTTTTAAAAAAAACAACACTAATAAATTTTAAAAATAGATTTTAGAACTTACAAATATATTTAAATTTTAAATTATTTATCTTTTTTAATATTAAACAAGTAAATTAAGATTATTTTATCTATTATTAATAATTATTAAATAAACTCTAGTGGTTTGGAGACGGATAAACGGGGAGGAGAGGAGAAGTCAGAAGAGAGGAGAGCCGAGTGAAGGCAGTGAAAGAGAAGGAAGGAGAGAAATGGGTCCTCAGGTGGCAGGAGGCAAAAAGGGAGGGGCTGCGCCTGTGAAGGGGAAGAAGAAGGCCTCCACCTTCGTCATCGACTGCGGGAAGCCAGTGGAAGACAAGATCATGGACATCGGCTCCTTCGAGAAGTTTTTGCAGGATTGGATCAAGGTCGGCTGTAAGACTGGTGTTCTTGGTGACATCGTCACTATCTCTCGTGAGAAGAACAAGATTTCGGTCACCTCCGAGAGCGGCTTCTCTAAAAGATATTTGAAGTACTTCACAAAGAAATATTTGAAGAAGCATAATGTGAGAGATTGGCTGCGAGTGATAGCTTCAAATAAGGACCGCAATGTCTATGAACTACGCTACTTTATTATTGCTGAGAATGAGGCCGAAGAAGAAGATTAGATTGAACTTTTGGTTGTGTTGCATTGATGGCAATGTTAGGTGGGACACTTGCTATTGGTTTATTTAGAGCATTTTCTTGGAGAAGATCGATGAAAATTTTTTGTCATTTGAATCTGTGTGCCTTTTTTGGCATTCTATATATTAACATTTTTATATTGTAGAGTTTTTTGAAAGGATAATGGCAGTATTTTGTAGTTAAAAATAATAATAATAAATTATTAAGTGATTGGTAGAGTTTTAATTTTTGCCACATATTATTTTAATTAAATTGATTAATTAAAAAATATTCATATAAATTATTATTATATGAGATGAGTTATAGTTTTTTGAGCTTGTGGTATTTTAATAATGATATTATCTATATTATTATAACAAATTGTATTTCTAAATTAAGAATCTCTATTAACAAAGATAAAATTAGAATCAAAGAAATAATTAAAATAATATTGAAATTTATATTTAAAAAATAATTTAATTCAAAAAAAAAATTGTCATTCAAATGAGCTTTCATTACATTTTCAAAAAGGCACAATTTATAGAGTTCGATTGAACAATCCCCGCTCTCTCATTTCGAGCAGACTTGTTGAGGTTGGGGACTCGAGGATACCATAAAAGACAACTTACATACATTATTGTCGGAAGGCTCTCTAGCACAAGCATAGTTAGGTAAACAACAATGAAAAAATAATTGACAACAACAATGCGAGGGGGATGAGGGGGGAGTACAGGGAGCTGCAAAGAAACCAAATCGATCATGCCTATGAAAGTTGATATGTTCCAGCCTCACATCCAAGCTACAAAGGTGGTTGTTGATGCAGCAGTGGCTTTGTCAGAGGCTATCTAGCTACTCCAGAATTTCATTCTCGGTCAATTGAATATCGTTAAAGTAAGCCATGGTTTTGTTTCGGTTTTCATACATGTGGTCCCTAAGAATATCTATATTGAGTTGAATGTGCCAGAGTTGATCAGCAATGGAGTCCATTGAGGCAAGAACTTCTACAATACCAAGTGAGGCGGCTAGAGCGTCGGTGTCCTCGGAGTCATGGCTATTCGAATTTGCAGTGGATGAGATATGGTCAGGCTTGGTGCGCCCTCTGAGAGCTTATTGCCTTCCACCACTAGGGGGGCGACCTCGTTGGTGTGGCATATGGAGAAGATCCAACCTGCAATGCAAACAACACTTACCGAGAACACCAGCCACCCACTCTCAAAGACAGGGAGAGGGAAGGACCTCTCATATAAAATACCCACCAACACACACGACGCAACCCCAATTAACTCTGGTTGAACACACAAATCGCCCTCCAGCCAACCAAAAGGCACCCTTGCACCAGACGGTATAGAGGAGTGCTTATCCAAAACACCCACCCACACAGCAAGTGTAGTCACAATTAACCACAACAGAGTATACAAACCATTCTCCAGCCAGCCTAGAGACACCCTCACATCAGAAAGTACTAGGGAGGGCCCATGAAGAGCCAATAATCACACAACTACAAACCACCGGAGGGATGACCTTCAAAATGTGAGGACATGCAAAGGAATTATAAAATGCAGATTGCTTACCACACACAAATTACTGAAGTCCCAGAAAGTGCGTAATGCTAACTTCGAGCCAGAAAGATGGCTCAGTGCCTTGTCCGTTCGTTTGCCCATATCCTAGTGAAAAAGATAATAGTGGAGCCCAAACCACACCACGGTGCCACTTTCCTACACTACACCTCGCAACCAAGGTTGGGACCTCATGGAGTCGCCATCGAGGTAGACCCACACACTTCGCTGATCCTCTGATGCAGGAGCATCTAGAACATCTTCATTTGTAAATATGGAATAAAATGGGGATAGAGTTTCTATGCTTTTTTAGTTAAAATTAGGATGAAAAAATAGGTAATAAAGCTTCCAGCTTTAAGTCATTGTGTAAAAAAGGAAAAATCTTGCTTTTTCTAGGAGATAAGGTCTGATCTATCCTTATGTACATATCTATTATTATTATAAATTAATGAAGCAGCTAAAGCTCTCATCAGAGAGGGAGGCGGCGTCAAAGCATAATTTCAAAGCCTCTCTGGCATCTTAGTGCAAGGGTTTTTTTATGCATGTATCCATAATTACTTGACTGTGTGTGTGTATGGACTGTGGGGCTGTGCGCTCTGCCATAAGTTTTATGACAGCCGGTTGTGGATAATTCTTATCTTATTTAAATTGTTGTGCATTAAACAGTGAGTCACTGTGCGTATATTATATATATAGCCATGGAGAAACGTTATGAGGATTAAATATTCATTGCGCATGTTCTACATTTCCGTGGGGAAATTTTGTGTGTGTTTATACGCTGCTGCCTGTGCGCATGGAATAAGAAATTGGTTGTTTAATTTCTGAAACCAAGAGTTGAGTTATGCACACTTGTATTAGAAGTGTTTATGAATCAAAGAGGATTGAACACGTTGTTCCATATCTGTTAGGAGTCATATTATAATTGTCCTGGAAGAAATTGATTGGCGGAGGCGTGCGGATTAAAGCGTTGAATAGTGGATATACCCTCGGAAGCCGACTAATAATATCAAGGAACTGTCTTGCCTGCATTTCCATGTCTGTTGTCTGAGCGCAGAAACTCCATTTACGGTAGTGGAAAACGAGAATCAGTGGAACATAGCAGATTTAATGGGCTGGCCTTTGTACAGGGATGGAACTGTCAAGGTATTTGTGTAGGGAAATCTGTGAGAACTAGTTTAGATGCAACAATGTTTTTCAATAGCGCCTGGCATTTGAACAACTAGTCGATTTAATAAAACAGAGTAGGAGAGATGTATGCAGAGGATCTGAACCCTGTTTGAGAATTGCGTTGTTTCAATCTGGTTTTTGAATGAGGTTCATGTAATATATTTGTTAAGGCAACGTGGACCGGTAGCGTATAGCTCCAAATCGACACATTTTCTTATTAATTGAATCAATGGTTGCCTGGATGGGTGGATTGCTTGCGCAGTGTTATCATTTCTCATAGTGATTATGTGAAGATCCTGGGTATTGCAGGTTTATCCTGCATCAAGTGGTATAAGAGCCGGAGCAGCTCTTTTTGAAGGTTCAAGTGTTTTTGTTAATTGCATGTGATGATTTTTGGGACTGATGAATATTGATTTACAGGAAGAGTGAAGAAATCTCAGCGAGAAGAAGGAGAAGTGAATGTGGCAGAACCTAAAGATTCAACAGAGGTTGAATAAGGTTGCAGATGGGAGAAGCCTACAGGAGTAGTAGAGGATGCTCAAAAGGTTCCAGCAGAGGAACAATGATTACCAAAAGACCAGATCCGGAGGGAAGGATTGGTGAGGTAAGTGGCAGCAAAAGAGTTTGCTGTGGCAGAGGCTTCATGCAACGCATAGGTGAAAAACTTATGGCGATGGAGAAGACTACTAAAAGTCATAAAGGAGAAAGCAGAGGTTCAAAAAGAAGCCACAGAGATGAGATGACTACAGGAGTTCGAGAAAGAAAGATTGCAGAAATAAAGGCACAGTTACAGGTACTGGAAGAACGGCTGCAGGAGCAGGAAAAGCAGAAAGGAAAATGGATCTTTCCACTGAAGGGAAAGAGAGTGATTTGGCGACAATTGCAGAGAAGGTTAAGGCAAATTCTGATTGCCTTGGTGAGAAAGGGACTTATAATTCTTGTGCCAGAGATGAAATTTGAAAATCCCACATGCAGATTGGTTCAAAGGAAACTGTTGAAGGAAGCAGTGAGGAATAAAAAGACTTGCAATTTAAAAACTGATGAGTTGTGTATGTTTGCAGGTGATGTGATTACATGTGTTGAGGAGGATGTGCCATCTTATGAAATTGTTATAGCACAAGAGGAAGTTCTTGTGGAAGTGAATCAGTCTGAAGCACAAATAAAGGAAGTAACAGTTGATACTGAAAGTTTATGTATGAATGCAGGTGATGATGAGGTGCTTCAGCGATGCTACCGAGAGATTGCATTGTTGGAATATTGGTTGGAGAATCCAGAGTATGATAAGCAGATTGCAGAAGAAAGAGGCCAGTGCAGTGAACAAGAGGGAAAAGTGGCAGATGATGTTGCAGATGAAGTTACAGATGAAATTGCAAGTGATGAGCCAAAGCATGTTGTAGAGGGACAGGAAGTTTGGGAGGTAGCAACATCTATGGCGATAGCGATAGCAACATCTATGGCAATAGCAGCATCAACATCCACAGTGACAGCTGAGACAACAATGGTAGCAGCAGAAGAGGCACTGATGCCTTATGATTTTTATTCTAACAATTGTTTTGTGAGTACAGGTTTTATTGAAGATGCTGGAGAAATTCTATTAGACAAAGAAATTGAACTGATGAGGCAGATGATGATGAAGGAATCCCAAAAGAGACCAGCAGCAATGAAACAAAGGAGAAGCAACGAAGGGAAGACAACAGAAGATTGCAAGAGTGCAGCTAGTGGAGCAAAGCAGCATAAGATGTGGAGACCTGGAGAAGAACAAGAGACAAAAGCAGCGACAAATGGAAACTTGTAGCACAAGGTGTGGGATCCAGGCATACACAGATCCGAACACATGATCAGGGGGTCATGATTAATTTTAAGGTTGGGTGTATGATGTAGGAGCATCAAGACCCTCTTCATTTGTAAATATGGAATAAAAAGGGGGGTGTGATAATTTTAATTATTTTGTTATTTTTAATAAAATAGGGAGTGTTTTTAGGCATAAAGCAGTGGATATGGATCATTGTGGATAAGGGGGCTTTTCTTGTTCTTAAAACAAGGAAAAAGACGGAAATAAAGCTGAGGAGATGCTTTTGCCATATGTATGCATTGCATGTAGAGTTAGAGTTTTAGTTGAGTGATTTTAGGATTTTTAATCATGCTAAGTTTTATAAATAAGGTAGCCTCAAAGACATTGAGGATCACATAGATAGAGTGAGAGAGTGTGAGAGCTCTTCTGGTTGGGAGCTTCAGGCAGTTTGTAATGGGCCATCAATTCTACTTATCTGGCCAACACAAGTTGTAAGTTATTGTTTTGATTTCAAATTATATATATGTATTCATGGTGATTGCTTGGGAAATCTATAGTTATTTCTAGTCAAATGTATATAACAATCTTTGACAAAAGCATGAAACCATAAAATAAAATCTTATGCATCGCTAAAGTAAACGTTTGGATTTGTGAGTTTAATATGATGAGTTATGGAATGTAACTATGGCGTAAATGTATTAATGATTGCCATGCGTTGAATTGCTATATGAATTGGGTAAAAAAAATATAGTAACGGTGGATTGACACCACGCTGTCAGATTTGGAAGGTATTATAAGGTGACACCATCTTATAGCTGCAGAGATTTATATGGTTCCATTATAATTGCTGTGCATATGAAACGATATTACATGATCTATATGCGTTGGATAGAGTATTTGCGCGGATTTCATTTATTTTTTTTGTAACTGTTTCATTTATATGTATGCCTGTATATGAAACCCATGGGCGCAACTGGTATGAGGAGCGTGAGGTTGCATTTATATATATATATAACCTGTGTTTAAATTTGGGTAGAGGAGCGCGTGGGTTTCAACATTTTTTTTGTTTGCATGGTGGCTGGAAAGCGTATTTAAGCTGAGGTACAGGCATTTACATATCAGTTGTTTGAATTGTTAAAGAAATACTATGGTGCTGAGTGTATGTATGTGAATTATGGTGCTAGAAATGGCAGAGGTGTTTGCCGAGGTTTGATTGTGGACATGAATTTGATTATGGATTCAAATGTTTAACCTATGAGCTTCAAATAATATAAGGAATTATAGTCGACCATTATCTGATTAATTTGTTAATATTTAGATTTTTTTTAATATGTTTAATTAATTAGTTAATCTGTTTCATTTAATTATGTTTATATTAATTAAACAAAATTAATTAATTAATTAATTAAAAATGTGATTAATTTGAATTTATTATTTTTGAATTAAGCTACTATTAATTTTATTATTTTAAAAAATAAAATAATTAACCTTGTTTTAATTAATGATAATTGTTTATTTAATTATTAATTTGTTTAATTGATTTGTTAATTAATTTGTTTATTTAGGTTCCTAAATGAAATGTCTTATGTAGAATTTAAACCCTTAAAGCTTTAGCTATAATTTTAATTGTAAATTATGGTGTTAATTTCTAATTATTTTAATTTGAGTTATTGCCACTATATGCTTAATTTAATTTCATATGTTACTATAATATTATAATTAATAATTTATGATTTTGAGGTTTTTAATGAGAGAGGAGGGATTAAATTATTATAAGGGATATAAGATAATTATTGATTCTTTAAGATTTCAAGTAAAGGCTTCCAGGTATTGCTTAGTTTTAGTCGGTCGTCTCGGTTCAAGTTGATCTTCCTTTTTTCTATTTCAATGGCTTTTTTGATTTTCCTTTCAAGATAGTGGTCTTCTTTTCTAACTAGTTTGACCTCTTCCATGCAGATGTAATGAGAGGAAGAGTGAACATGTTCTGGTAAGGCCAATTTTGAGATCCTTTCTCTTCTTAAGTCAACAATGTGTTCTTTAATTCTGATGTTAAGGCACCTACCTATTTCACCTATGTATTCCTTTCCACATGATCAAGGAATAACATAAACGCCTTTTTGCATGTTAGGGTTTATGAGATCTTTGACTGAGTTGAATAATTGTGTAATCCGCCTTTTGTAAAGGTTTTTCTCATGTGATAGTTTGTAATTATATGAAGACTTAGAGGGTTTTAGGTTCCATTTTCGATCAACTATAGTGTATTACGTAGTTTGTTAGGTTGCATTGACTTTTAATAAATTAAAAAAATTAGATTCCTACCACGCGGCTCCTTGCCGACCAATTTCCAAGAGATTTTAGATTATTCCAATTCTAATGAGTTCCTCCATGATAAGTTCCTCATTATTATTTATAACATTCATTTATATAGCAATTTTTTTTAGCAAAATGATCTATTACTTTTAATAAATTTAAAAAATTATATTCATGTCATGTGGTTCCCACCCACCAATTTCCTAGGGATTTGAGATTATTCCAATTCTAATAAGTTCCTCCACAATAAGTTTCTCATTATAATTTATAACATTCATTTATATATAACCAAATTTTATTTAGAAAAATGGTCCATTTTATAATAAGATGCGTAAATCCTTTTTTTCCTTAAGTTAAAGTTGACCCATAATCTCTTTACACATGGTTAATAACGTAAATGTGTGCGTTAGTAAGATATTCTTCATGTTACAATAGTTTTTTTGTTATTATATTTTTGAATCTTTTCGATATATCAACTACATTAATATTTTAGTGCGTGATCTACTCTCGTCAGAAATACTGTGCTACAAATCAATCAATGTTACTAGCAAATTTTACTATTGCGCAACCGTACAGATCCATCATCGATCTACCATAGTGAGTGATAGATCGTGCAATGATCGATTTATATAGATGTAAGGCTTTCAAGAAAAAGTTATTATCCTACAAGGTTTTAATTTACCTACAAGGTTTTATTGTGTAAAGTATGATTTACTGCAAATGTATATTTTGCAAAGCCTCATTCATCATAGTGATATATTGAGCAAGGAATCAATTACAAAGTGATATATGCTCCAAGGGAAAATAAGGTTCATATCAAAATGACTAGTTGTATTAATTAACCATAGTGAGTGATAGATCGTGCAATGATCGATTTATATAGATGTAAGGCTTTCAAGGAAAAGTTATTATCCTACAAGGTTTTATTGTGTAAAGTATGATTTACTGCAAATGTATATTTTGCAAAGCCTCATTCATCATAGTGATACATTGAGCAAGGAATCAATTACAAAGTGATATATGCTCCAAGGGAAAATAAGGTTCATATCAAAATGACTAGTTGTATTAATTAATTAATAGTTGTATTTTTTTTAATGGGTGGGGTAGTATTATGAAATTCATATAAAGCGCAACAACATTTCTTTATTTTTTTTTTTAATGGTTGGAGTTTTTATTGATTAATTTATAATATATATATATATATCTTATTTTTATTATTTTTTCATTTTGAAGGATAATAGCTTCATTCGATATGTTAAAATCTCAACCTAGTAGGGGATATTTGAGGAGAGAATTAAAAAAGTTGTTTTAGAAGGCTTTTAGTTGTTTTAGAGAGTCAGAGGCAATGCTTGATAATACAATTAAATTGTTTGATAATAAAATATTAGGGTTTGAAACTTAGCTGTGAGAAAATGAAATTATATTATAAGAAATGGAAAAATAGAAACAAACAACCTAGAAAAGAGAGAAAGAAAACTAAATAATTTATTGACAATAAGTAATATGGAAAATAAATTAGATATCATACCCATGCAAGAGGAAATGAATAAGCTATTTGAGTTCTATCATAATCTTAAAATTTTAAGAAAACAACTTTAAATATTATAATTTTTATACTATAATTTCTAATTTCTAATTTACCAATATAGATCCATCTTAATCACAGGCCTACCAAGAGTCTACGGGATCAAATCTCATTATATGAAAACCCTCTTTTAGAATGAAAAACTTGAAAAAGTAAGTAATTATTTTACCTATAAATACTTTTTCCTTATTATAATATTTAACATAGACATCGAAATATTTTATTTATTAGTCGATGGTGAAAGTGAAATATAGACAAAACCAAATAAGCACAATGAGAATGTTACCGTTACTGTTTTATAATAATTTTAATTAAAACTAACAAAATGTGTAGAATCATTTATGTTTTTATTATAACATACAATGTTTTTTCATTTAAAGTATTTTTTAAGGGACAATTCAAAGTTGATCACTGAGGAAGATGAGAACAAGTTAGCAATAGTAAAAGAAAAATGTAAAAAATAAGTTGAAAAAAATAATCTTATATGAAATGAATAAGCTAATTGAGTTGTATCATAAGCTTAAGAAAAAAACTTTAAACATTATAATTCTAATATAAAAGAGGAGAAATATGAGAACATGTTACCAATACTAAAAGAAAAAGTAAAAATAAGTCACAAATTAAAAAAGTTATTTTATAAAACTAAAAAAGTTGAGAAAAATAATCAAACAAAAAAAGAGATTGATCTATGTCATGGTCAGCTATAATGACCATAAATAGGGAATACTTAGTAAATATTTGAACTTAAAAGGGTTAAAATTGTTATAAATGAAGACCTTATTCTTCCATCCCAAACTAAGTTAACAAAAGAACTTTAAAAGGTAAAAGAAACTAGAAAGAACGGAAAATGAGCAATGATTAGAAATAAAAAAGTTATTATTAGAGAAAGACCATAATGATGATAATAAATAAAAATTTGAGACACTTTCTATAGTTTCATGAAACCATTATGTGTTTCCACAGTGTAGAGGTCATTTGTTAAGAAAACTTGGAGCATGATGAGATCCTAGATGAATTATAGAAAAAGTTTATTATAGGAAAACTAATGTTTCTCTTCACATTTAGATTCATAAAATGGACCCTTTCAATTAGTACAATTGGATAGATATCTTATATATAGATGTTAAGAGTATTTATTTAGTAATTTGTTATTTCTCTTCTATTAGTTTTACCTTTTATAAGAAAAAAATTTAGATAAAAATGAGCAATATAATATCCTAGAACAATATATTTACACTCTAAGGAATGAAGGTAACATCTTTTTGCTATCAAACTTTAATGCTTTAAACAGGCAATTCTTTTAAGAAATGATTCCAACCCTCATCCTTTATGGATAGATAAAGACTTTGTTTTACCTAGTTGCCAATATTTTTTATTTCAACATAAGGTGGATGAGGATATGTTGATTTTTTATTTTAAGAAATGATTCCAACCCTGATCCTTTATGGATAGAAAAAGACTTTGTTTTACCTAGTTGCCAAGATTTTTTATTTCAACTTAAGGTGAATAAGGATATGTTGATTTTTTATTTTATTTTTTAATTAAGGATCTAGATTGATTCTCAGGGAATATTCTCAACATATGGTTAGTATTAATGCTTATGAACGACTATAGTGTATTATAGAGTTTGTTAGGTTGCATTGGCTTTTAATAAATTAAAAAAATTAGATTCCTACCAAGGGGCTCCCTGCCCACCAATTTCCAAGAGATTTGAGATTATTCCAATTCTAATAAGTTCCTCATTATTATTTAAAACATTCATTTATATAGCAATTTTTTTTAGCAAAATGATCCATTACATTTAATAAATTAAATAAAATATATTCATGCCATGTGACTCCCACCCACCAATTTCCTAGGAATTTGAGATTATTCTAATTCTAATAATGATCAAGAGCTTAATACCAAGTGTCGTAAAATGGTCAAAACTGAAAGTGCTCAAAACTAGTTTGAACCTGAACAACCGGATAGAGCTCGTCTTCTTGATTCCGGCACCGTGAACGATTCGGAAAACGGTTTCCATATGAGAAAGTTATGCCAAAAAGAAGAATTGCCCAATAACATTGAAATTCTAAATTTTTTCTAAAAAAATAAAATAGAATATTCCATAGAACATTCTTTGGAATATTCTGTTTTGGGAAACCAATCACAGGTTGCCACGTCGCAGGCTCGGAGGTTGCCACGTGGCCTAGATGACATCAGCGGAGGGCATCGGTCATATTAAAATTTTGTTGGCAGCGAAGAGGTTTGAACCCGTGCCCTGTCATGTAACAGTGCCTCGTCTTACCATTAGAACATGTGGTGGGGACTTGATTTGTGAGCAGAGTGAATTGTTTAAGAGTTTTGAATTATGTTTGGACGGGGCCAGCCCTCTTACCATGTGTCCGCAGCACCAAAGTCTAGGCGGTAAACTCCTAACTGTGCGGGGTATTACCTAACAGTCACCACTTGTATTGCAATGTGTTCACATATGCGGGTTAAACGGTGCGTTAAACAATTAGTCAGCATAGAATCCGAGGCCCTTAACCACCACCGGAGTTTTGTTCCCATGCACAGTTATTGCAAACAGCTAAAGCGCGGTTAGACTGGCGGGAATTTTGGTGGACCGCCAAATTTGGGCGGTCTCGCCATAATTGGTGGAGCTAATTGAACTTCCACTACAGTTAGCTGGAGTGATTGTAGGCCAAACTGGAGGAAATATTCAATGAGCCATAACTTTGGTTAAGAAAGTCCTTTTTGGACGATTGTTTTTTTAGATTTTGGGTCTCTTCGACCTTCTGAAGCCATTGGCACAGGTTTCACAGCCATCTGAGGTCATTTGCAGGTGGTTTTGCTTCGTGGAAGTTCCAGGAGCCACCAGGGCCATATCAGTTTGGGAGTTGCATTGGGATGTGTGCAGCCATTGAATGTGGAGCGAAGGTCATTCCTGAAGGATTTCAGTGTTATGAATCCATTTCTATAGCTCATTTTTCCTGTTGAGGCATTCTTCTCACTGTTTAGCTTCAGGGACGCTTTTAGGGACACTAGGGCCATATCAGTGATTGAGCTGTGCTGGGCTAGGTTCATCTGTTTGAGGTGAAACAAAAGCCTAATTCTGCTGTAAGGAATCTTCTGAATCCAATGACGGTGTTTTCAGAAGCATTTAGAGACTTCTAAAGGCCAAGATGCTGAAGAGAAGTTTCAAGCAGCCCAGAGCCATCCATGGAAGAAGGCCTAGATTGGGGATGCAGTGCTCATTTTGAGAAAATGAATAGTCATTTGTTTATGTTAGATATGTGCTGAAGACAGTACCAGAGGTTTCAGAGACATTTGAAGAATTCTAAAGGAGTTTGTGCCATTAAGAAGCTCAGGGAAGATTAGTGCACCTACTGAAGGAATCAAGTCCAAGGGAGCCTAGATTTGCCTGCACAAAGTTGACAGCCATGACAGGGATGTATATGGTTTTTCTAAACCCATAGGTTCAGTCAGTAACTTTTTGGAGTTGAGTGTGGAACTTGTAAAAGAATTGAAGCCATAATCCCAAAGAGCCAAGTCTAGTTGAATAGAGCTCACAGGAGACATAGCCCACGAGATTGGGGTGAAATCCTTATTAAATTTGTTGTTAATGTTTATTTGCTGCCTTATATGTCTGATATATATGTTTAACATCAGCTGAAACAAATCAAGTTAAAACACATAAACAAAAGAAAAGACATACACCTCTTTCAAGCTAAAATTCCGCATAATGTCAAGTTTAAGCAAGGTCTTGATTTTAATTGAATCTGAGTGTTTACTTTTTATTTCTTTAGGCAGATTCTGTAGAGGGCCAGGTAGCTTATGGATCTCATCCTCTCTTTAGAGGTGACATATCCAGTAAATGCCCCTATAGTCAATCTTTGTATTAGAAATAAGAAGTGCACATATTTGCAGATTTAAACTTGGAGTATTTGTGCACTCATTTACATAAATGAAAATGGATACCTTGCACCCTTAAACAAGTACATTCCATTTTCAGATCAAATAAGTTCCTCCATGATAAGTTTCTCATTATTATTTATAACATTCATTTATATATAACCAAATTTTATTTAGAAAAATGGTCAATTTTACAATAAGATGCATAATTTTTTTTTTTTTTTCTTAAGTTAAAGTTGACCCATAACCTTTTTATACATGGTTAATAAGGTAAATGTGTGCATTAGTAAGACATTCTTCATGTTGCAATAGTTTTTTTTGTTATATTTATGAATCTTTTGGAAATATCAACCACATTAATATTTTTAATCTGGTTGTACTAGTAGATACAAAAGACACTTAAGACTTGATCAAGAAATTTTTTCGTATTGAGGTATTCAAACTTTGTACTTCTCAATACCTAATAATTTGCAATGTTTTAATGAAATTACCAAAGTCTAACCCAATGACTTGTATTCACAAGCTCAAAAGTAGTGTTGTGGATTATTTGAAAACTGATATCCCAATTTCCAAACAAATAGTTAATTTTGAACTCTTAAATGACTAGGAGGTTGACAACAATAATAAACCTTTAACCCTAAGTCTTAAACTTTTCCATGCACAAAAGTACTATGAAACATAATTTTTGTAATCAAAGGCGCTTGTTTTTTTATAAAAGTAAATATAATCTCTTCTTAAATGATTTAAATAGGGATTTCAAGCTTCCAACTTATAAGGACAAGATAAAAAACATTACCATAATTTTATTACAACCCTTTATAGTTATATTACCAAGTTATCTATTGAGGTGTAATATAAAGATAATAATATAACTATCATCGCTTATTATGATAATGAATGTAAAATTGTTATAAAAAGTATAAGGAATGCTTCTAATGAATATTTTAAGCTCAACATAATATATACATGTGAAACCCTTATTAAAAGGAAGAAAAGAAAGTTAACTATAAAAATAGAAAGAAAGAGCAATTGTTACACCTTTCTAAATTGGATTCTAGGAAGTTTTGGAGAAAAATTTGAATTCATAAAACTAAAGAAAAAATTACAATTCCCTTGAAGGAGTGGAATTATTATTAAATTTAGAAAAACGTTGGACATCATTATGAAGGAAAACCTTTAGGAGAG
Organism: Pinus taeda; assembly: GCA_000404065.3. Taxonomy (NCBI): domain Eukaryota; kingdom Viridiplantae; phylum Streptophyta; class Pinopsida; order Pinales; family Pinaceae; genus Pinus; species Pinus taeda. The sequence continues at coordinate 182,938 of APFE030834184.1, forward strand.
GTTGGAAGAGGTAAATGTTCCTTTTGAGTTAAGTGTCGCTGCGATAACATTGTATGCTAATTTATTTCCAAGTTTAGAACCAATGAGGGAACCTTCACAAGAAGTTGGAAGAGATAAAGGTTCCTTTTGAGTTGAGTGTTGCTGTGACAAGGTTGTATGAGAATGTTATTTCCAATTTTAGGATCACTGAGGGTTGGTCTAAAGAAATTAACTAAAATATCAGAGCCACTGAAGGGTGTCCCTTGTCCCCTAACATTTTTGGCATATACATTGACAAGTTAGAAGAGTGTTTAGAGGAAGCAAGTTGTGTTTTCCCAACTCTCACTGGTATATTCATCACTCTTCTTCTTTATGATGATGATATTGTCCTTAAGGAGTCCTTACGATCTTGGAAAGCAACAAAGGATCTTCCAAGATTTATGTTTCAAGATGGGTATGAGTGCTAATACTAAAAAAATGAAATCATGATAATTGAATTCTAAATGATCACATATGATGCTTCTAGATATGACAACAACAACTGAGAGGAAGTTCCACCTTACAAATATCTTGGAATCCATATCCATCAGAAACTCAACTAAAATTATAACATTGAGAAAAGGATTAATAAAGGGTGAGAAGCTTATTATGAGACTCTTTTTACTCCTATTATTTTATATGGATGTCATATGTGAGGATGTGATATATCTAGAGAGTCATGGAGAAAAATAGAACATATTTAAAAGCTATTTATAACCTATAATCTCAAAATTATAAGAAGTACACCCTAGCTTATCCTCCTCGTCGAAGTAAGCCTTTCCTTCCTTGAGAACATCACCATGTCTAGGTCTCTAATGTATAAGAAGAGATCAACCAACATAGATGAAAAGAGGCTTCCTAAAATTGCTTCTAACTCTAGCCAAAACCAACTTTAACTTATGCAGGGATAACATAAGGATGTTTGATCTTGGTTAGACCATTGGGGGATAAAGTAAGAGATGATTTTGTAGAATAAGGATAATATTAAAAATATGATTATGTCAAAGTTTGCAAAGAAATTGTGGTGTGCTAAGGAGTTAGAAGGAAAATTGAAATTAAGATATTATAAGGAGGTGATCAATACCAGTCTCAAAAATCAAAAGTGTTTATTTGTCTCAATTAATATAAGAACAAATTCTCATGACCTCCAGAGTGAAATTGTGTGTTAGTCAATTCCCATAATCCATTGCGATAGAACAATCTATCGCCTTTGTGACACCAAAAATGATGAAGATGAAAAACATCTTTTCTCAAAATCTAAATTTCAAAATATTTATTTAACTACCATTCAAAAAATATTTCTTTTTAAAATCTAATATATATATATATATATATAATATAATTTAGTATTTTTTTTTAAATCTAATTACATTAATAAAAACCTGACTTAATATATAATAAAAAAATATAAAAATATAAAAAAATATCGATAATTTACTTTTTAAATTATAAATATAAAAATATATTAACAAATATATAAGCTTATAAATCAAGTTAAATATTTATGTAATAGAGTACATGAAAATGAAATATTGTTTTGAATAAAATAAATATTATAGCAGAGTAACCTATGCATTATTGTGTTGTAAACAGCATTCAATTATATTATCCTGAAATTTACAATCTTAATTTTTAACCTACGTCGTACGTTTTGGTAAGTCTTTTATAAAATTATCTTTATACATATTTACGCTCGTAGATGTTTATATTTTTAAATTAAATGAAATTTTATTGCTGGTAAATTTAATCATTGATTTTCTCTTTTCATCTTTCTATATATATTTAGATTTCCAATATATTTTGAAATATAAAACATATAATTCTAAAACATTCCTAAATTTTACAATCATAGCATCTTTGACGTACTCCCACACCCTCCCACACTTGAAAGTTGAGTTAACCGTCCTAGCGTGGATGAACTCGGACTGTGGATGCGGTTCATCTCTACTTAGTAGGGTAAGTAGAGATGTTTTGATGTTATTAGAAAATATAAAATAAAAATTAATATTTATAATTATCAATAAAATATTTGAATTAGGTTAGATTATATAAAATTAGAATAAAATGAATATTATATTTATAATTGGAAAGTGTGGGTAGGGTTGATTGGTTTGGTCCCATTTCTTGTTTTGTGCCTCTTTTGTATGACGTGGTTTCTTTTTGTAGGTGTGTTTTGCGTTATTGGTTCATGGTGGTCATTATTGTAATGTTGGGTTTCAAGTTGTTTGGGGTTAGAAGTTTGTGTTATTGTGTTGTCCGTGTGGGGTTTGTCTATTTGGATTTTGCTATGGCTCGTTTTCTCGGCTCTTGCAGTCTTGGGCTTCTTGTTGTGCGTGTGGTTGCCGACTCTGGCACTGTCATTACGTGCAGTGGCCCTTCTGGCCTTGTGTACCATTGCCTTGTCCCGGGCCTTGTTCCCACCTCTAGGGTTCTGTTGGGACTTTTCTACCTTTATTCTTTATAGCCCTATCTCAGGGCTTAAAATTTTTTCGGCTACATGGGTGAGTTGTGCCTAGGTTATTTGTTCTTTGTGGGGTTTTCCCTTCTAAGGGTTGTCTCAACCCGTTTTGTTATTTTTCGTGGCTCATTTTGGGCTTATGATAACATTACACTTCAGGGTTTTCTGTGGCATGCCTCTGTGCCATTTTTTTGTTTTTGTAGTTTGTCTATCCTAGGGTTTCGACCCCTAAGGTTTCAGAGTGAATGTATTGTCTTCGGAACGCCTCTGTGCCTCTGTGCCATTTTTTTGTTTTTGATATTGAGGTTTGATGTTGTCTTATAAATGACTAACTAAAATTATTATTATTAATTTTTTTTTTTTTTATATTGTAAATATATAAACCATTAGATAGATTTAAAAGTCTATCATATTTATATTTATTTATATATATATATATATATATTTTTTAATTCATGTTAATTATATGTTATATATTAAAATTCTTTGTTAAGAGAGTTGTATTACATGTTTTGTTAATTATATATACAATTTTAAATTTATTGTATGAAGGTTGATTTATGCAGTAATTGATTTTATTTAAAAGAGAGTTAAATAGGGTGTTTGTTATTAGTTTTAATTTTGATTATAATTAATTTATGAATGTTTGTTAATTACACATTAAATTATATGTATATTATTATTTTTTTATTTTATTTAATAAGGTTTCCAGGTGTTACTTAGTTTCAGCCCGTCATCTCTGTTCATGTTCTTGGAAGATTTTCAATTTCAATTGCCTCTTTCACCCTTCCTTTTAAATATTGGTCTTCTTTGTGAATTAATTTTGCCTGTTCCATACAAATATAGTGTGAGGAAGAACATGCATGCTCTGTTAGGCCTTATTTTTCCGACCCATTTCTTGCAAGATCATTAATGTGTTCTTTTAACCTTATGCCCAAGGATCTCCCTATTTCACCTATATATACTTTTCCACATGAGCAGGGAACATAGTATACTCCTTTGTGATTTTTGGGTCTATTAAGTCTTTGGTAGAATCAAGCATGTTTTTGATGGTGTATAGGTTGGCAATTGTTCAAAATGTTCCATGTATAAGTTGGCAATTGTTGGTGATAAAGGAGAACCCATGGCAACACCATGACTTTGCTCATAGATTTTTCCTTTGAAATTGAAGTATGAAGACTTAAGGCAAATGCTTACGAGTTCCACAGTTTCAAGGTCCGTACCATTGCGTACCATTGCCCTGTCCTAGGCCTTATATCCACCTCTAGGGTTCTTTTGGGAGTTTTCTACCCTCTATCCTTTATAGCCCTATCTCTGGGCTTAAAAGTTTTTCAGCTACATGGGTGGCTTGTGCCTAGGTTTTTTTTTTTTTTCTCTGTGGGGCTTTCCCTTCTAAGGGTTGTCTCAACTCGTTTTGTTATTTTTTTGTAGCTTGTTTTGGGCTTATGATAGTGTTACACTTCAGGTTTTTCTGTGGCACACCTTTGCCATTTTTTTGTGTTTGCAGTTTGTTTATCCTAGGGTTTTTGACCCCTAGGGTTTCAGAGTGAATGTATTGTCTTTTTTTTTGCAGTTTGTCTATCCTTGGGTTTTCAACCCCTAGGGTTTCAGAGTGAATTTATTGTTTTCTTCCATGGCAGCCACATTCAAATCGCCCGTTTTTAGAGGATTATTCTTTTGGGAGCCTTGAGCTCTTCTTTTTCGATAGGTTATTTTGTCTGTAATGACTCGGGGCATCTGCAAAATGTAATTTTGTCCCTCTTTTCATGTTGAATAAAGATGCACTTTTTTCTTATGAAAAAAAAGTATATTTATGACTATAATTAATAATTAAACTAGTTTAGTTCCATTCCACCAAGTGCCTAGAGGGATCAAATATCTTGAGATGCCAACATTTTGTTAAAGCGAAAAGAGATTTGATCCATCTAGCCACTTGGTAGATTTGAAGTTAAGATAGATTAGGTTGAAGTTAAGATGAATTTTTTAAAAATCTGGTATAGATCCATCTTAAGGGTTTGGAGGGATTAAATCTCTTGATATGCAAATCTCATTTAGAATCCAAAGCTGTCGTTGAGATAGATATATATATGTGTGTAATTTTTGATTGTTTTTAAGTTATTTTTTTGAATATTTCATTTTTAAGATACACTAAGCACATGCATATACTTTGTCCATATATAAATAGAAATAGAAATATATTAGTTAATATAAATATTCAAAATATTTATTTAAAATTTATATGGAAATATTTATATATATATTTTTTATAAATTTATGAATCACTGAAATTACATTAAAAAAAAATAAAATTAATTTATTTAAATATTTAAATTTTAATAAAAAATAAATATATAATATTGATTTGCAAAATTATAAAATAGATAATTAAAATAAATTTATTTATTTTTATTATTTTTATTTTCTATCACCGTGGCTCGTATAATGTTATCATTATATGGAAATGCGGGACGTAGTATTCGAGGGGTTCCTCACGGGGTACGTTAATTCAAAAGTCAATATTTATGTATTTGGTTATGAAAATGACTATCAAGTTGGTCCGGATTTTCAAACCTATCTCATCCAATATCATCGAAATAGGTTAGGTTGCAATTAGGGTACAAACTTTTCGATTAACGTCTTATACTGCGAATCTTTTGGGATTTCATCCAACTGTTTGGTGTACGAATTGAACTGTCCGGTGTACTGATCGAACAGTCTTATTTTCGAATTTTTTCGCTTTAATTCTGCCTAGCCTGGTAATTATATATATAAATTTAGAAATGTAACAAAATTATTATTATTGAAATTTATGGATTGAAATAGAAATATGTTGTTGTTTAAGGTAACGTTTTATTGAAGTACAATTCATATTATATTTTTATTTTAAAATTTAATTTTTAAATAAATTATTTTATAAATATAAATATAAATATAAGTATAGTAAAGATAAATATATAAATTAAAATAAATAAAGTTAATATGGAAATTTATTTATAAAATATATTATTACTAAAAATAATAACTTAATATTTAAATTAAATACATCCTAAACATAAGGAATATCATGTTATTATTAAAATTAATATTTATTTAAATTACATTACATTTTCAACCTCTTTTTCTTTCTTTCCTTTTTTTAAAGGTGGAAAAACCTATCAATTAAATATTTATTTAAATTACATTACATTCTCAACTTAAATAATAAATAATAAATATCTTCACTTTCTGATTATACAATCTAAATTTAAAAATAAATAATATAATAGTACTAATGGAATACATTAAAGTGATTAAAATTTATTTTATTTTTATATTAAGCATATATGATGATGTATATTAAGCATATACACAACTACAATAATAAATGCTATTAAATGCTATTGAATAATGGCACATTAATTCAAGATTTTATCTCTTTGGTTATGAAAATTGTTATCGAATTGAGTTATGGTCTTAATAGAGGCTGAAACTAAAGTTACTTTTTTCCATTAAAAAAATCGTGAAACCATTCTTAAATATAAATGCAGTAGTCTATAACGCGACTTTTTGAAAGTTTTTCCGGCGGATTTTTCCGGTCAAAATCCGGCAGCAATTCATTCGAATCCCATGTTTGATAGCTAGTTTCTGCACAATCAATGGCTCCCAGGGGTTTTTCAGGGCGCTGAATCCAAATATGCAGTTAAAAAACCATTTTAACTGCTAAAAATCAAGATTTAACTTCATTTCTTCAGCCAAATTCCGTCACCAAAATCTCCAAAAAATCGCATTATAGACAACTCCTAATATAAATAGTCTTGCTAAAAATTAAACCAAAACCCATCCTCTCCACTAACTATTAAACCACATCTTCTTAAATATCGTGCCCTCCATCCCACCATCATAACGACTTTTATATGTATGTCGCGTGAGTGAAAACCCTAAATAGTGACGTAATCACCACGCCCATTGTATTGGAGAAATGCCGAGCGTCAGTAAAAACCCTACTTGATAACCTTATCGACAGTAACGCTGGAACGTGGTAATTTTTACTATGAAAATATGAACAGGTTAACGTATGCCCACACGCTCACGATGATCTCAGACATTGTAAATTCCTCTTTATATCCATTATACTTTTCTTTAACTTTGCGCACTGATTTCATTATAGTGTTACTTAAAGATTGAAAGGTAAATAGGTTTGGTAGATAATTGGGTTCAGTAAAGGTATATATAAGTAAATTTAGGGATGTAAGAGATTTATTATTGAATATTACATAAATATTAAATGGTAAATATGTTGGATAGATAATTGGGTTCAGTAAGGGTATATATAAATTTAGAAAGGTAAGAAATTTATTATTATTGAAAATTTATGTATTGATATAGAAATATATTATTGTTTAAAGCAATGTTTGATTGAAGTGCAGTTCTAATAAAGATGTATATTTTTATTATAAAATTTATTTTTTTCAAAATAACATTATTCTACAATAAATGTAAATATAATAAAAATAAATGTATAGAGTTATATAATTATTTTTATATTATTTATAATAATATATAAGTTTGTAATTATAAATTTAGATAATTTAGTATATAATTATTTTTATATTATTTAATTATTGAAATATATTAATTAAATATTTTGAATTTTATTTTATTTTTTTTGCGCACGTGCTGTTGCTTCCTCTACGAGCATCCCTCTGCAAACCCTTCTCTCAGTGATGGCTCCAGAGGGAGGCTCTGAACTTCCTTCCTCCCCATTGAGCTCGTGGCCTTCAAGCAGCTGGTGGGCGAATGCAGCAAGCGCTCAATTTCAGCCTCCCAGTAGAAGTTTGTTAAGAAGATGGAAACAATCTCGACCATTGCTCTTCCAGCTGAAGAACCCTATTGTGCTGCCCTGAATATTGCAGAACGAGGACTCATCAACCAGTTCACTAGGTTATGGCCATCACCAAGAGCCATCGAATCATGGGTGCAAAGCAATTGGAGACCGTTGGTCTCAGAAGGAATAAAAAGTCATTTTGTCAAGAAGGGTTACTTCGTTTTCATTTTTAACTGCATTGAAGATAGGAACCTCATTTTTAGAAATGAGCCATAATTCATGGGACCCCAGGGCCTGTACCTGAACAAATGGACTCCGAACTTTGATCCAACCCAAGATGTCTCGTCGGTTGTTCCTCTCTGGGTGCGCCTCCCCCATTTACCCTTGCATTGTTGGAGCCCGAAGACTTTAGAAACCATTGGAAACATCCTGGGAAAATACATTGACAGAGCAGACAGGAAGGGACAATACTCTTGTGCCAGAATCTGTGTTGAGGTAGATCTGGAAGTTGGGCTTCCATAGGCTATAAAACTAACAGTGGCAGAATGGTCACATTTGAAAGAACTGGATTACGAACAACTGCCCTTCAAGTGTAGGCATTGCCATGGATACGGGCACTTTGCAAGAAACTGTAAAAAGAAAATCGAAGAAGAAGCAGAGAAAATGAAAGGAGACCAATGGACAGCGGTGCAGAAAACAACCTCATCAAAGCAACACAACAAACAGAAAGGGAAAGGGGCACAAGCAGGAACCAGTGTGCCATCCACAGAACTACAGCCGAAAGGGGAAGTACCCCCTAGAATAGACCTTCCCTCAAATTACTTCGCAGCTCTTAGCACACAGGAAGAAACCCCTGTTACAGAAAGTGATGCAGAATAGCAGGCAAACCCCTCATTAATCGAGGAAGGAAACACAGGGGCCTCCCCAGGCCAAAACAACTTCCCAAAAGGATGATCTCCGCCATCCTCTTATGCAGACATGATAAGAAAGAAGCCCTTGGAACTAGCAGGCTCATCAGAAGAGGAGATAATCGAAAGACCCTCAAAACGGGCAGGGAGGAAATCCCTCAAGGAAGCAAGAGAAGAAGAAGCAGAGAGGCAAAAAATGCAAGGAAGTCAGTCCACCCTAGAAATGTCTATAACTCAAAACACCAGAGCACGACCACCAAAGGGAGGCCTCTCTTCCATTACCCCAAATAAATAATGCGTATAGTCTCTTGGAACTATAGAGGCTTGGGGAACCACATGAAGGCTACAGCTGTTAAAGATCTCATGAAAATAGAAACCCAAAGATCCTCATGCTCCAAGAGACAAAAATAGAAGGGGAATCCCTTCTTGAGTTAAGCAGAGGGACCTGGAAGACCAAAGCTGGGATAGCTGTAAGCGCAAGGGGAACCTCATGAGGACTTGCCACAGTCTGGATGGAGGATCTATTCCAGCTGGAGAATTCCTTCGAGACTCAACATTGGATTTATACTGAACTTTGACATAAAGCAGGTAAGCTCACTCTCACACTGTTTAGTCTTTATGTCCTTGTCCTTTACCTTGAGAAAGAAGAGTGTTGGCAAACACTTATTGATTTTGTAGAATGTTATTCTCCCATGACCATTGTAATAACAAGAGATCTAAACATCGTTCTCGACCCAAAAGAAAAAAGAGGGGGTAACAATAGCAGTTGACTCAACGGGGTTATAAAATACAACGTATAACAATATTGGCTTTGAAACTCCCCCCCATCAACAATCACAATCAACGACGACCAGGGTGTTACTCCGTGCTCCCACTGTGATCCGCGATTGTGATTTTTTCGCATCTCAATCGGGCTTTATCGTGGGCTGATTCTCGTTCCTCCTCTGTCTTGCGATATCATAATCATAACTGGGATCTTGTCGGGGGTTGATTCTTAACACTTTCCCTTTGTGCAATTTCGATATGCGATTATCTCATCGCCACTTACCTAGGGTCGATTCTCCTTAAGCCAATCCTCTATTTTTATCTAATATGAAATATGTGGGACCTAATGGAAACCTACCACTTGGCGCTTCCCCATTCCTTGGGACCTTTGCCATGTCATCAAATCCTACTACGTGTCCAAGTCAAACCTGAACTTTGACTTGCTCTAACTTCTGTATATAAGCTCGAATTTGAGTGTTTTTCGCACCATTGGATTCAAAATGATGAGCTCTTTCATCTGAAGCTAAGCTTATTAAGATTTTGACACTTTGATATTTTGGCAAATTTTGAGCTCCTGATCACTTTCATAAAAAAACTCAAGGGAATGATCACCCTCTTTGCAAATAGCAAAACATACAAAATATTGCAACACACTCACAATGGAATTTCCCAGTCAAATCCAGAAGATCAATAATGTATATATATTACAAAAAAACCATTCCAATCTGATGAAAATACAAATGCAAGTGTTTTTGTGTGGCACCCATGATCCAAGTGATTCAAAGGTTAAGATGAGATCCATTCATCATTATCCTTGAGAGTTACTAGTCCATTTTAACAAGAAAGATTTATTTCTCAATTTTTTGTTTTTGGTCATATCACTTTGAGTTCGATATGTGTGTTATTGGTAAGTTTGAGTAAAATCTTCATCAATACATAAGTTTTTTGGACCTTTGCATCCATTGTACCCTATGCCTATTTTATTTGTTAATATTGTAAACAAATCAATTTTGAGTGTTAGGATTTGTTGTTTTCTATGAAAGCATGATAAGACATAAATTATGACTTATTTCTTACCATGTTTGTAAGTGCTATTGTTTCTTAACGGATTCATTCTTGTGCCATCCATTTGAAACCATGATCACAAGTAATAGATTCAATTATTGTAACTTCAATTGATTGGAAACAAGTAATCCCATGTTCGTTAGTTATTGAAGGTTCATGTTCTACTAAAATCCTAAAGAAATAGAGGGGGAGAGTTTAGAAGTTAGAACCTAGGTAGGTGTTTGAAAAAATCCATGAGTTGCTCAATCATTTTCTAGTAGAAAGGTGCAAAAAGGCCTTATTGTTTAGAAATTTTCTTAAGCATTAAAAGTAATATAATAGAAAGGGATAGTGCACACACCTTAACTTATTCCTCTTTGGTATTAACAATGTAAAATTAATCAAATCAGTCTTCATATCGTACCTATTACAACAACAAAGCATGTATAGATGTTTTTGATGATCATTGACCAGTAAACTTTAATCACACAATTGCTATGGAAATAGTTTCTCATCTATGCATTACTTTAACCAAAATCTAATCTCATAGCAAATATTTTCAAATTTAGATCTGCTCTGAGTATATGTTGGACAATCTAAGAAAAATGGTTTTAATATTCAACACTCTTAGTGTCACAAATGTCATAAGAACTTTCATCCCAAGGGATTTTGGGAATCGATTAATGCCCAGTTTCATTATAGAGGTCATTAGAATTTGTTCTCATTTTAGAATTCTTATTTTATTTTTTACACTAATTGTGATAGAGAGATAATTTTGATTTTTGAGTATTGGGTTGATCACCTCCTTATAAAATCTTAATATTCATTTCCCTCTAACTCCTTATCATACCACAATTATTTCTTAAACTTTGACATAATAATATTTTAAATTTTATCCTTATTATGAAAAATGATCCCTTTCTTTATCTCCCCAATGATCTAGCCTAGATCGAGCATCCTTATACCATAATTTCTTGAGATAAAGGTGGTTTTGTCTAGAGTTTGAAGAAAATTAAAGAAGCCTCATGTATTTCATGTTGTTTAATCCCTTATACATTATATTCGTGTTCATAACCATGATCTCAATGGAGGAAAGGCCTACTTTGATCAGGAGGGAAATATAGGGTGTAATTCCTTTAATCTTGAGATTATGAGTTATTAATTTTTTTTGGATATGTTTTATTTTTATCCATGACTCTCTAGTTATACTACATCCCCATATCTCATGTCCATATAGAATAATATGAGTAACAAGAGTATCATAATCAAACCTGAACAAGAAGTTGAGTTTTAAAAGTATTTGTCTCCTGTTGATTATGAACCTAACTAAGTTTAGGTATTTGATGTATAAATTCTTATGCTTCCATTATTGTATGATTATGATATAGTTGACATCATGCTTCTATATGTGTATTTGGTTGTACTTATTGTCTAAGTTATGTAGGTACATAATCTTTAAGATGATGAAGATGTTTATAACTAAATATGATTTGATTGATAAGCATGATGAAGAAATTTATATGAATGATGATGATAAAGATGGCTTTGATAAGAAGGATGGAAGTCGTGAAAGATTCTTCGATGTTATGGAAAAGAAGTTGATATCCATAAGTTAAGAGGGATCTTGGATAAAAGAAAGGTTATATCTCCCAAGTTGATATGGAGGACATGTTATAGTCATGATGAATACCTTGAAGAAGAAATTGTGCTATTGAAAGAAGGAAAGAAGGATCCAATTGTAAATTTATATGTTGTTTCATGTGAAGTAGGAAAGGAAGTTGTATGATTGAGGAAACATTTGTCAAGATTTATTTGGGAAGCATGTAAGTCCTACTGTGATAAATTTTGAAGAAACATAAAGATGTTTGAAGACCCAGAAGGTTTGTGTTTACTTATGTGTAAGGTTGTTATTGATTGGGGTTGTGATTGTTTAGATAAATCTCTTGAAGTTTTGGAAGCATGCTTGATGTTACTGATTTTTTTGATTGAGAGATATTTGATGTGTTGAGGCATTGTATGTAATTCCTGGGAGGACATCTGGCTAACCTGTGCATTGATGTCTAGTTTCTGAAGTAGGGAGAGTGGCCTTAGTCATAAAGATGTGACCTTGCATTACACACCTAGTTCCTTAGATTGATGGTTAGGAAGTAAGCCTGTTGATACCTAGAGAGGCTGAAAGCTTTAGTCCATCTTAGTCCACCTAGATAGATTTCCCTAGTCAAGAATCTAATCTGTGGCATCATGTGTGCCTAAAATCTTCATGGTTCATGTGTTTTGAGATATTCCATGTACTTGTGTATATATTAATACCTCCCTAGTTAAGAGGGAGTGTTGAAGAATGTAACTAGGTTCGGTCTTCATAAACTATATTTGAGTCAAAATGAAATGTATTTATCAAAATTAAGAAAAAGAAATTATTATTATTATTATTATTATGACTTATTAAAGAATGGGTTTCATGATTGGGTCATCATTTTTTAGGTCAAAAGTCCCCATTGAGCACTTCTAGGTTTATAATAAGTCATTAGAGTCATTTTCCATTTAATGAGACCCTTCTTGGGATTTTGAATCATTGTAAAAAGAATTATTATTGTGTAAAATAAGTCAATTGTCACCTCCACACCAAGTTGGTCCTTATCTGATCAAGTTGGCCACATTGAGGGTAATTATGAGAGGAGTATATTTAGAAATACTAGAATATATATATATATATATATATATATATATATATATATATATATATATATATATAGTGTAGTTCGATTCATTTGGAGTATTCACACACACAAGTTCAATACACAAGAAGAAGCAGTTGAAAAGTGCGAAGTTGCAAGAAGAATGAAGAAAATTACTAGAAGATTGAATTTTTGGGTCATCTCTCTCACATATGTGAATTTACTAGGCTATTGTTGGAAGTTCAAAGTTTTTCTGGTGGGTCAAAGTTCTATTGGTGGATCAAAATTCTGCTGCTGGGTTGAAGATCTGTTGTTGGGGAGACTGAAATTTTGTTGTGGCAAGATTAGTGTTGGGTTGAGGTTTTTACTGTAAGGTTATCGTCTGTAGAAGAAAAGAAGGGATGACTTGGTGATTGGAAGAAGTAAGTGTCCAGGTCAAAGATGTTGGGTGCAACCCAACTTGTCCAGATTTTGGGCAAGGAATTTAAATTTTGTGGAGTGCGTAGTAGAAAGGATGTCACAGAATGCGAAGTGGACAACACAACAAAGCAATGGAACACAACAAGGACCGCACAACAAACTCACCGTGTAGTATAGGGGCTTCGCGGCAAAGCCCCTCCCTTTTTGTAAAATCATATAATATTGTAAAAGTTGAATGGTTTTGGACCATAGTCCCTTGTATTTTAGAAACCATGGTATAGGGTCCATAGTAATGTAGTGATGTAATCCCTCAATGTAATAATATATGTAGGGATGAATAAAAAAGAATGAATGCATCTATCATGTTAGATCTAGATCTATGTTGTATGGTTGTATCTTTGTGACCTGTACTTCGGAGAAAGGGGTAAGGCTCCACAACTGAGTGTGCGGAGGCCTGGGCCTACAGCTTAGTGTGTAGACAACCTGCGTCTGTGTCCATAGGTGAAGAACAATTTTTGTACCAAATTCTCTATTATAAGCAACATTTCTTGTGGATGTAGTCCCACATTGGGATGAACCATCATAAAATTTGTGTCTCCATGTGTTTTGCTTATTATCTGCACTTTATTTCAATATTGTGAAGTTTATGGATGTTTATAATATGTTTAAATGATGAATGTAATTTTGTGAAGTAATATATAAGTGTGAAGTAGTTTATAAATGTTAAAGCATAAGAAAATACAAAACTTCCACATCGCAACATCTCTCAAGGCTGCAAAATCCTAGTTATACAACCACCCATAGTCACTTAAGGTGAGATTGTGACTTGCTTGCAGGTTGGTGCCAAAAGGGCCAATGATTGAGAGTTTGTTGGTGCACATTAAAATCCGAACCTGGGTCAGCCCAACCTAAGCCAACAAATGGTTACATTGCTAGGACCAAGATATATTTGAGGGATATGTTTATGTGGAATCCATCAAAGAAAGAAATCCAAGAGTGGGTAGAATAGAAGGAATGAGAATTTGCAGAAGAAGAAAATAGAAGCCCTCATTTGTCGACTGAAAGGTGGTTGGAGAAGTATATTTTCGAAGATCAATATAAAATACTTTGGTTCATTTCATGTTGAGCTATACAAGTGGATATCAAGGTTGAATGAGAGAAAGAAATATTTTAAAGTAAACGAACCTAAGGAGTGGACTGCTGAATTGATACAGTGACTCAAGAAAACTAACAATAGGATCTCAAGAACTGTTGATTTCTGATAGGATATTGGGAGGATTCATTACTAAGTTCACGGTAGACTCAATTGTGCCCTATAGCGAAGTACAATGAAATTTTTTCAAAGGACCGCGAGGTAATTTCTTGAGATCTTGAAAACTTTGGATTAGGATGCTTTTGTGGGAAAAGGGAATTTTACGAATGAAGCTAGATGATTAGTTACTTATGTTTGGGAGGATATTCCACAAGAAGAATGGGTGCATGGTTTCATCCATACATTGGAGACAATTCTTAAAAACTGGCATCTGGAAATAGAACTTCAACATGGTACTATGAATTGGACAGAGATGGTTGATGGATTTATATTGACATTTAGCTTTGAAGATGATTTCCATATATAGATTCAACCCTTGAGATAGTTAAAAGGAATATCTTTGAGAATGAAATTCCAGTCACTTGGCAGCTTGATTAGGTTGCGCATGTACATAATATACTGGAATGTTACATTATCACTGCAGAAGAAGATGAAGACCCTTGTAATATTTACATAACATAATATGAAGGCTACTACAAAGTGAATGGACTTGAAGTAGAAATGGTTGATATAACAAAGCCATTAAAGACAAATAAGGTGAATATAGGATTAGGAGAGGAGCCAAAGTTTGCAACGATAGGATATTATTGGGATGAGGAAACAATCAACAAAGAGAGAGATCTTCTGCATGAATACAAGGAGTTATTCCCCACCAAGTTTTCAGATAGTAAGATCATAGTAGGAGATTTAGGAGTTATGAAGATTCCTCTAAAACCTGATGTGAAGCTAGTTAAGCAAAGGCCTTATGGTTTGAATCCAAAGTACAAGGAAAAAGTGAAGAAAGAACTTGAAAAATGATAGCAGTTGGAGTCATTGAACCTGTGGAAGAATCAGGGTGGATAAGTCCCATGGTGGTACAAGAAAAGAAAACACAAGGAGAAATTAGGATTTGTGTTGATTTAAGGAAGTTAAACATTGCATGTCTACATGACCCATTCCCTACTCCTTTCACTAATGAAGTATTGGACAATATAGGAGTTCAGGAAGTCTATTCATTTACAAATGGATTTTCAGGATACCATCATATTAGAATTGCACTAGAGGATTGACATAAGACCACCTTCACTATAAAATAGGGTTCATATCAGTATACAATGATGCCTTTTGGACTGAGGAATGCCCCTGTTGTATTTTCAAGGGTGGTGGCTACAACTTTCAAATAATATATTCACAAGTTTTTAGAAGTATAATTCGATGATTGGACAATATTTGGGTTATTGAAGAAACATGTTGCAATCTTAAGATTGATACTCGACACATGTAGGTAGTATAAAATTTCTCTTAATATCAAAAGGTGGATATTTTGTGTACCTTTTGGTATATTCTTGGGACATATTGTTTGCAAACAAGGATTGATGGTGGATCCTATGAAGATTGATCTTATTGTGAATTTACATCCACTAATGACAGTAAGACAACTTCTCACCAGATTGGGATATACATGATAGTACAAAAAATTTATCAAAGTATATGCATAGTTCACTGCACCTATGGAAAAATTGCTAAAGAAAGATGTAACATTCCTATGGAATGAACAATGTCAAAAGAGCCTCAACATATTAAATGAAAAGATGGTAATTGTTCCTATATTGGTATTGCCAAATTGGAATAAGGAATTTCATGTTCATGTGGATACTTCATGCATAGCTTAGCAGTGGTATTGGCAGAGCCTGGTGCAAGAGAAATCGATCACCCTATATCTTTTGCAAGTAGGAAACTGTCTAAAGCAGAGAAGAACTATACAACTGTAGAAAGGGAAGGAATAGTGATGGTATATGCTTTACATAAGTTCATACATTATTTGTTGGGATCACACTTCAAGATGTTCACAGATCACTCTGCACTAAAGTATTTGGTCAATATGCATGTTTTAGGAGGAAAAATGTGCAGATGGCTATTATTATTTTAGGAGTATAACTTTGAAGTTGTTGTTAAGCTAGGAAGACTAAATGTTGAACCTAATTATTTGTCAAGGTTGGAAACAGGAGAAGAACTAACGAATATAGAGGATAATATTCCTGATGCACAACTATTTGCAATTAGGATTGCAGATGATCACTTCGCTAATATTATTCAATTCTTAACCATAGGGATGACCCCTTCAAAATACACTACACAATAGAAGAAATAATTGGTGGTTAAGGCAACATATTTTTAACTAATAGTAGGAAATTTGTATAAGATGGGACTAGATGAAGTAATGTGTAGGTATGTTCCTGAGCACGAAAGACAAATAATTTTACAGAAGCACATAGTGGTGCATCTGGTGGACATTATGCAGGGAAATCCACTGGGCATAAAATTTTAAGAGCAGGATTATGGTGGCCTACACTATGCAAGGATGAAAAGGAGTATTGTCGAGCTTGTGGTGTCTGCCAAAGAATAGGAAAACCTTCAAGAAGAGATGAAATTCCACTAGTGCCACAAGTAACATTGCAAGTTTTTTTTATAAATGGGATATTGATTTTCTTGGACCTATCAATCCACTAGGAAGAAGGACTGGTGAGAGGTATATAATCACTGTGATTGATTATTTGACAAGGTGGGCCGAAGCACAACTAGTGAAGGATTGCAGTGAAAAAATTGCTGCGAAGTTCATCTTTGAATACATATTGTCTAGATTTGGGAGTCCAAAGATATTGATAAGTGACCAAGGGTCATATTTCTTGAATAAGTCCATTGAAACATTAACTGAGGAATTTCAAGCTTACCACAAAAAAGCACTCCTTATCGTCCTTAGGAAAATGGAGTTGTGGAAGCATTCAATAAAATTTTGGCTAATGCATTGACCAAGGTATGTAATGTAAACATGGATGATTGGGATCTTAGGATTCCCGCAGTATTATGGGCTTATAGGACTACATGTAAAAAGTTGACAAGTCAGACACCCTTTAGGTTGGTTTATGGGCATGAAGTTATGATGCCCATGGAATACATTGTCCATAGCCTAAGAATTGCATCTTTTACAAATATGGCAGACCTCGACATAATGGAAGAAAGTATGTAACAATTACTTGCTCTGGAAGAAGACACGTTTATAGTAAGGTTTCATCAACAAGTATAGAAAGAAATAGAAAAGGCTTGGCATGACAGGCACATTAAGAAAAATAAGTTTCAGATAGGAGACCTTGTGCTCCTCTATGGCAGTAGGTTTGAAAATTCAAAACACAATGGTTAGGCCCATATGTTATTAAGTATATTACTGAAGGAGGCGTAGTGCAGTTAGCGAAGTTAAATGGAGAATTAATTTAGGGAAAAGTAAATGGCAATAGGTTGAAGTTGTATAGGGACAACCCTGACCCTAAAACTTCACCCTAAAGAAGAAAGAAGGAAAGTCTTACTATCACATGCAATTGAAAGTGAGCATTAGACTATAAACTACGCTGTAGAAAGAGCTTCGATGAAGAAAGTACTTTGCTATAGTTGGGAATATGTTGAAGTTTGCAGGAAGCCACAATGTAAGACAAAGATGCGTTACAATAGGGGACGTGTCGAATTTCACCGAAAAAGTAGAAATATGATTGTTAAAAGGTAAAATACACGCACAAAGTTGCATTTAAGATGACACATTGACAGAATTTAAGGATAGATACGCATTTAATGACCAAATCTAAACAGAATCGAGACAAAATCAAATCTAATGATGAGGTTCGAAGGCTAGAATTGTTATAAATATTTGACTCCTGCTCAGATCAAGAACTTTGTTGAATCGAGAGCTTGAGTGATTAATAGTGTGAATAGGTTTCATGAGACTTCACTATGTATGTCGTCTGAGAAATCTTGGGAGGAGATTGTGTGGAATTTTCGTGAGCAAGGATTGTCTGGAGTCATGGAAGCCGCTAATATGTCTGCACCAACAGTTGAAACACATGTAGTAGCATCACCCACAGTATCATAACCGTCACCACAAAAACAACAGACATCACCAAGGCAAAAGAAAACCAAGGAAGAAAGAACCAAGAAAAAGAAGGACGAGAAGCTTGCCAAACCTGTGAAACCTCAGAAGAAACTTAAGCAAGTCAATACTGAAGAAGAAGTGGAAGAAATACAGACTGAGGAAGGTAAAACAATGCTCATCTTGCCTATGCCCTCATACATCCCACCGAGGAAGGAAAATTCCAAATCAGTAAAGAATTCCAAAGACGTGAAGTATGGGAAGTTCACACCACTATTGTCAGAAGATTCAGTAGCTCAAATTTATAGACTATCAATTTAACGACTGGAAGAAGTACTCATACTTTGTACTATACCAGTACTTGCAGCAGGTTCACTACCCAAAGGGCAGAGTGATGAGATTGGAACCAAAACGGTGGGCAAATGGGTTGGTGTAGTCAGGACTACTCAATATGTTCAATGTGCCACACTTCAGCAGAAGTTCAACAAATATAGCGTGTGGGTACCAATTATTGGTACCAAGCAGAGTACCTCGCCGCACATATTTTGGCTGGAAATATCATGAGGAAGTGTCGCACAAATGAAGTTCCTTCATCGACAGTGTCTTTAGCTACGCAGTGCTCAAATGCAGTCCAGTATAACTAGGTTGGATACTTATGCAAGGAATTCTTGGATGACTGCCGCGAGGTCCAAGAGAAAGATACATCTTTCCATTACACGTGGTTAATATTGATAATTTATATGTTGGAATCGAAGGAGCTGAAAGATATGTAGTTTCCTTCGATAGAAGCAGATGTATGTGAGGCCACAAGGTATGCTTCGACGTGGAATACCACTCAGGCATCGTGAGCGTAGGAGAATAGAAGATTATTCATTTTGTATCAGATGGATCTACACATGTTAGTAAATCAACATCTGTGCCTTTCACCCAGTTTGCACAAACGGTACAGCCTATGGTGAGGTTCAAGGCATATTTTCATAAGTTGTACATACAGGCACGCAGATACACGAAAAAAGAATGACATGCATTGCCATATATGGTCAAAGAGGATGATCTGGTAGAAGTAATATAGACATGGCCCACATAATGTATGAATCCAATGGAGGAAGCAAGAGACAACACAACAAAAGAAGAAGAGTTGGACACTTCGCACCATGGTGAAGTCACTGGAAAAGACAAGGACCAGGAAGCAAAGTAAGAGGAAGAGGAAGAATAATACCATGATGAGGACCCTCAAGGAGGTAAGGACATGACTAAGGAGATGGAAAAGGAAGAAACAGATAAAAATACTGCGGAGAAAAGGGGAACCAAGGAGAAGATACCATTAAGAGCAGAAAGAAGCATATGGCAGATAAAACAAAAGCAATTACATTAATGGTTCTCACTGAAGGTGACCTGGATCAAATCCGAGACAGGGTTCAGGAGATAACAATGGAATCCTAGAATAGGGTGGAAAATTACTATAATAATCTCATCACATATGTGCAGTAGAGTATTGCAGAACTGAAGATTTTGGCGCAAACATCCAGACCACTAGGACAGACAGGCCAAGGACTCCATCAAGAAAGGCTAATAGAAACAACATTTAGGATGAGGATAATGTGGATACCTATCAAAGATCTATAGTTCAACTTCACCGAAGTCAAGCCGTAGGAAAAAGGTTAGGACCATGTCGATATGAACATGGCATCACTTCCCACTTTGGTCCTACATGAATTGCACCAAGGTATCACAAATGAGCTCAAGGAGAGTGAGCATCGCACCTCGCACTTAAACATTTAGATAGAACAAGAGTGTTCTGCACTAAAGAAACAACTCGACCAAGACATCAAGGACAAGGAATAGGCAGAGCTACAACAATAGATACTGAAGGAGGTGTTTCAAGCCACTTGCAGGGAAGTTTTGGACATGGATGCCCATTAGGATTAATCAGTAGAAGACAAGGTCATGAAGCTCGGCCTTGTAGTCAAGGAGCAGAAGGATAAAATTTCCGCACTACAATTCAAGTATGAGATGCAGATCAATGAGATGCAAATGCAATTACAGCCAACCATGCCACTTAAAATGCACAAACAAAGGGAGATTGACTTAAAGTATGGGATGACCAACATCTCCGCAACATTGGTAGACTGTGGAAAATTGCTGGACGGGAGCATGCAAGTTTGGACTTCGTTGTAGGAAGATCGAAATGTTCAGAAAATACAGGAAGAAATGCAGGAAAGGAAGCATCAATTGTAGGAGAGTTGGGTAGATGCAAAGACTTTTCCAATCTCACAGGGGCTTGCAAAAATTAATGGGTCAAAGGAGATACAAAATAAAATCGAAGAGTTGAAGAAGGAGGAGAAAAGTTTGATAGAAAGGACACAGCCTTGAAAGGATGAGGCCCTCTAGCTATCACAGGAAGTGGATGAGAAGCTTCAACAACTTCGACAAAGGGAGACAAAATTGGCAAAGAAGGCTGCAAAGCATGTCACATGAACACTATTAGAAGAAGTGCACAATAAGAAAAAGTAGATAGAAAAGATTATGCAACAATTCAACAAGGCATACAACAACATTGTAGACAAGATCAGAGGAAAAGTAGCTGAGTGACTCGGGACGAGTCACATGTGAGTGTTGGAGGCTTGTTGGGCACAACCCAACTTGGCCAAATTTTGGGCAAGGAATATGAATTTTGTGGAGCACACAGTAGAAAGGATGTCGCAAAGTGCGAAGTGGACCGTGCAGTAGAGAAGCGAAGCACAACGGGGACCACAAATCAATCTCACCACGCAGTATATGGCCTTTGCGGTGAAGCCCCTCCCTTTTTGTAAAAACATATAATATTGTAAAAATTGAATGGTTTTAGACCATAGTCCCTTGTATTTTGGAAACCATGGTAATGTAGCGATATAATCCCTCAATGTAATAGTATATGTAGGGATGAATAATAAAGAAGGAAGGCATCTATCATGTTAGATCTAGATCTGTGTTGTATGCTTGTATCTTTGTGACCTGTACTTTGAGAAAGGGGCAAGGATCCGCAACTGAGTGCATGGAGGCCTAGATCTGCAATTATGTGCACAAGTGAAGAATTGTTGTTGTACCAAATTATCTATTATAAGCAACAATCCTTGTGGACGTAGTCCCACATTTGGATGTAACACAGTAAAATCTGTGTCTCCATATGGTTTTCTTATTATCTGCACTTTATTTCAGTAATGTGAAGTTTTTGTATGTTTATAATATGTTTAAATGATGAATGTAATTCTGCGAAGTAATACATAAGTTTGAAGTATTTCATGAATTCAAAGTAGTTTATAAGTGTTAAAGCATAAGAAAATACAAAATTGCTGCATCGCAACATCCCTCAACAAAAACCTGGTTATGCAACCACCCATAGTCATTTTGGGTGAATTTGCGACTTGCTTGCCAGTCGTTGTTGAAAGGGCCAATGATTGAGGGTTTTGTTGGTGCAAAATAAAATCCGAACCTAGGTAAGTGCAACCTAAGCCAACAAAGGAGTCTTAGATCATCTCGTGAAACTAAAAAGGAAGAGTCGTTGACTGGGTTTTACCCTAGATAAGGGTTTTACTGTGGATGTCTGCCTACATCTGGTGTCTTTGATCTTCGCGTTATGGTCTTTGGTAATTGCGTGATGATCTAAGTTAAAATAAGAACACAAGAAAGTTAATAAGAACATAAGAATATCACAAGTAATTATCATTATAAAGAAAATATTTCTGCCTTTCTGTTTTTCCAACATCCCGTAGTGCTAAATAATTCTAGAAATTTCTCCATGCATTGTAAAAAGTATTTCATGGCAAGGGAAAACTATGCTCCAATTTATTTTGCATTTTCTTCTTTAAAGTGTGTGCTTTTTCATTCTTTCAATCAAAACAATTGATTTTATGATCTTTGGTGCAATGCAATCAAGGTTGAGCCTCACAAAAATCAATGGCCTTGATTGCATTAGACCAAATCCCTTCACTTTTTCCAAGAGATGGATTTGGTCTAATGTGATTGAAGTTGTTGATTTTTCATTAAAACCAACTGCCTTGATCACGTAGGATCAAAACCCTTCACATTTCTCAATAGATGTCCTTGGTCCAATGTGATCAAGCCAATTGATTTATCATTAAAAGGAATAACCTTGATCACATTAAACCAAAGTCCTTCACATTTCCTAAGAGTTTTCTTTGATTGGATGTGATTAAGAACATCCCACAGGACCAAAACCATCTCTATTAAATATGAGAAGCTTTAATAATACGTGATTAAAACCATTAATTTTTATTAACAACTTTAATCTAAACAATTTATATAACAATTTTTTATTCTACATATTAATTTAACAATTTTTAAAATTAAATAAATATCATTGTAAAGGTGTTAATTCTAAAATTATTAATGTATTAAGATTTTAAGATAAAAACAAATAAATGTCTGTTAAATAAAAACCCCTAATCCTTCTAATTACATCATGTCTTTTGTGATTGGTGAATGTTGAGTTGTTATTCAATTGGTTTGGTCAATAGCAATAGTTAAAAGCCTTTTTTGTACCAATTCTGCAGCACATATTTGAGTGGTGGGAAGCTCACATTGTCACCCTAGATTTCCTTAGTAAATTGTGCTTTTTATAGCTAGCCACAGTTTCACCGTGGATTTTTTGTGAACTTGGTCACACTTGCCAAAGTTGTGAGCACAGGACGAGGTGTGGATCCTAAAATACGGGGGATGGTGATGGTGATGGTGGAAGGTTTGTTTAAGATAATAATCAGGAGGAAGGAAATTAAAGTTAAGAGCAAAGATGGACCTGCTAGTGATATTGATATTGATGTCGAGGATGATGAGCCAGTGACACAAATAGGTAAAATGTTTCTACAACCTACCTGGATTACTATTGTTTATGGTACAATTTACTTGAGCACTGAAGTGGTCATGAGTAAATAGGAAAGCGCTTCGAGAGAGCCAATGCTTTTGGTCATCAACATATTTCCCTTTGACGCACAAGTTATTGAGACCCTAAGGCTAGGAAAAAGAGAAATATATAATGTCATCAATGTCATCAATGTGACCGAAGGAAATCATTATGTCCATGTCCATCTCGACCCACTCCTTGTCATTGAGCAAATAGAGGTGATAAAGATGGAAGAATTCAATGTAGAAGAATAAAGAAGTATCGGCCTAGGTTTTTTAAATCTAAAATACCTATCAAATTTAATAATTTTTGCAACTCTAACACTTATTTCAATCATTTTATCACATTTGCAACTCTAATACATATTTCAATCATTTTATCATATAATGTTGATGGACTTACAAAATTCAAATCACTTTGTAATGAGCAATATCCCTATCAAATTCCATCCCTGCTCAAACCATGTAGAAAAACATGAACGAAGCAGTGGTTGCAGGTGTTGCTCAAGAGCATGGATGGAAAAATGCGACATGTAAGCCATAGAGAATGGTCATGTGGCACGTCCTTATAGATGACAAATGATCCCTTAGCATAGATCCCAAATCGCTCTCAATTTCGGTAAAAACAAAGATTTTTTTTTCTTTATTAAGGTGAATCAGTGATTTATTGAAGTAATCTGAACAAGGTTATATCGATAATTTATGGCTTAACAAACTGATTCCCGCAATATTATGGGCTTATAGGACTACATGTAAAAAGTTGACAAGTCAGACACCCTTTAGGTTTCTTTATGGGCATGAAGTTATGATGCCCATGGAATACATTGTCCATAGCCTAAGAATTGCATCTTTTACAAATATGGCAGACCTCGACATAATGGAAGAAAGTATGTAGTAGTTACTTGCTCTGGAAGAAGACAGGTTTATAGTAAGATTTCATCAACAAGTATAGAAAGCAATATAAAAGGCTTGGCATGATAGGCACATTAAGAAAAATAAGTTTTAGATAGGAGACCTTGTGCTCCTCTATGATAGTAGGTTTGTGAAATTTCTAGGAAAATTCAAAACACACTGGTTAGGCCCATATGTTATTAAGTATATTACTGATCGAGGCATAGTGCAGTTAGCGAAGTTAAATGAAGAATTAATTCAAGGAAAAGTAAATAGCAGTAGGTTGAAGTTGTATAGGGACAACCATGACCCTACAACTTCACCCTAAAGAAGAAAGAAAGAAAGTCTTAGTATCACAAGCAGATGAAAGTGGGCACTAAAATATAAACTACGCTGCAGAAAAAGCTTCGATGAAGAAAGTACTTTGTTATAGTTGGGAATATGTCGAAGTTTGCAGGAATCCGCGATGTAAGACAAAGATGTGTTACAATAGGGGATGTGTCGAATTTCACCGAAAAGCAGAAAATATGACAGTTAAAAGGTAAAAGACACGCACAAAGTTGCATTTAAGATGACACGTTGACAAAATTTAAGCATAGATACGCATTCAATGATGAAATTTGAACAAAATCAGGACAAAATCAAATCTAATGATGAGGTTCGAAGACTAGAATTGTTATAAATATTTGACTCCCGCACAAATTAAGAACTTTGTTAAATCGAGAGCTGGAGTGATTATTAGTGTGAACAAGTTTCATGAGACTTCACTGTGTATGTCGTTTGAGAAATCTTGGGAGGAGATTTTGTGGAATTTTCGTGAGCAGGGATTGTCTGGAGTCATGGAAGCCGCTAATATGTCTGCACCAATAGTTGAAACCCACGTAGTAGCATCACCCATAGTAGCATAAATGTCCCCACAAAAACAACAAACATCACCAAGGCAGAAGAAAACCAAGGAAGAAAGAACCAAGAAAAAAGAAGGACAAGAAGCCTGCGAAACCTGTGAAACCTCAGAAGAAACTTAAGCAAGTCAATATTGAAGAAGAAGTGGAGGAAATACAGACATAGGAAGGTGGAACAATGTTCATCTCTCCTATGCCGTCATACATGCAATCAAGGAAGGAAAATTCCAAACCAGTAAAGGATTCCAAAGACATGAAGTATGGGAAAATCACACCACTATTGTCAGAAGTTGTGCCATTTTCAGGAGAGATTTTAGGGAAGATTTCGTAGCTCAAATTTATAGACTATGATTATAACGACTGGAAGAAGTACTCGCAGTTCGTACTATACCAGTACTTGTAGCAGGTTCACTACCTAGAGGGCAGAGTGATGAGATTGGAGCCAAAATGGTGGACGAATGGGTTGGCATGGTCAAGAGTACTCAATATGTTGAATGTTCCACACTTCGACAGAAGTTCAACAAATATTGTGTGTGGGTAGCAATTTTTGGTATTGATACATGATGGACACCTGTGCATGATGAATAAGATCCCCATAGACCAAATGTTGATCTAGAGGATCATAAGATTACCTTACCAAGGGTAGAACCCTGCGAAGGAGTTCGTGGGAAAGGATTAGGACCACGCTTTGGCAGAGAATATGAAGAAGAAGTACAGGTTGATTAAAAGAAATAGGGGCTACGACATAAACTCGATTAGTGACCAAGCAGAGTACTTCGCCGCACATATTTTGGTCAGAAAGATCATGAGGAAGTGTCGTGCAAATGAAGTTCCTTCGTTGACAGTGTCTTTAGCTGCACAGTGCTCAAATGCAGTCCAGTATAACTGGGTTGGATACTTATGCAAGGAACTCTTGGATGACTGCCGCGAAGTCCAAGAGAAAGATACATCTTTCCATTACACCTAGTTAATATTGATAATTTATATGTTGGCATGGAAGGAGTCGGAGGATACATAGTTTCCTCCGATAGAAGCAGATGTATGTGAGGCCATGAGGTATGCTTCGACGTGGAATACCACTCAACCATCGTGAACATAGGAGAGTAGAATATTATTCATATTATATCAGATGGATCTACACATGTTAGTAAACCAACATCCATGCCTTTCACCCATTTTTCACAAACAGTACAACCTATGGTGAGGTTCAAGGCATATTTTCATAAGTTGTACATACAGGCACACATATACACGAAGAAGGAATGACATGCATTGCCATATATGGTCAAAGAGGATGATTTGGTAGAAGTAATTTAGGCATGGCCCACATAATGGATGACTCCAATGGAGGAAGCAAGAGACAACACAACAAAAGAAGAAGAGTTGGACACTTCGCACCATGGTGAAGTCACTGGAAAAGACAAGGACCAAGAAGCAGAGTAAGAGGAAGAGGAAGAATAATACCATCATGAGGAACCTCAAGGAGGTAAGGATATGACTAAGGATATGGAAAAGGCAGAAACAGATAAAAATATTACGGAGAAAAGGAGAACCAAGGAGAAGCTACCATTAAGAGCCGAAAGAAGCATACGGTGGATAAAACAAAAGAAATTACATTAATGATTCTCACTGAAGGTGACCTGGATCAAATCCAAGACAAGGTTCAGGAGATAACAATGGAATCCTAGAATAGGGTGGAAGATCACTATAACAATCTCATCACATACGTGTAGTAGAGTATTGCAGAACTGAAGATTTTGGCGCAAACATCCAGACCACCAGGACAGATAGGCCAAGGAATCCATCAAGAAGGGCTGATAGAAACAACATTTAGGATGAGGATAATGTGGATACCTATCAAAGAACTATAGTTCGACTTCGCTGAAGTCAAGCCATAGGAAAAAGTTTAGGACCATGTCGATATGAACATGGAATCACTTCCCACTCCATTCCTACATGAATTGCACCAAGGTATCACAAATGAGCTCAAGGAGCGTGAGCATCGCACCTCGCACTTAAACATTCAGATAGAACAAGAGTGTTCTGCACTAAAGAAACAACTCGACCAGGAAATCAAGGACAAGGAACAGGCAAAGCTACAACAACAAATACTAAAGGAGGTGTTTGAAGCCACTTGTAGGGAAGTTTTGGACATGGATGCCCATGAGGATGAATCAGTAGAAGACAAGGTCACGAAGCTCGGCCTTGCAGTCAAGGAGTAGAAGGATAAAATTTTCGCACTGCAATGCAAGTATGAGATGCAGATCGGTGAGATGCAAATGAAATTGCAGCCAACCATGCCATTAAAAGTGCATAAACAAAGGGAGATTGACTTAAAGTATGGGATGACCAACATCTTCGCAGCATTGGCAGACTGTGGAAAATTGCTAGACGAGAGCATGCAAATTTGGGCTTTGATGTAGGAAGATCAAAATGTTCAGAAAATACAGGAGGAAATGCAGGAAAGGAAGCATCAATTGCAGGAGAGTCGGGTAGATATAAAGACTTTTCCAATCTTACAGAGGCTTGCAAAAATTAATGGGTCAAAGGAGATATAAAATAAAATCGAAGAGTTGAAGAAGGAGGAGAAAAGTTTGATAGAAAGGACACAGCCTTGGAAGGATGAGGCCCTCTAGCTATTATAGGAAGTGGATGAGAAGCTTCAACAACTTCGACAAAGGGAGAAAAAATTGGCAAAGAAGGCTGTAAAGCATGCCACATAAGCACTATTAGAAGACGTGCACAACAAGGAAAAGTAGCTAGAAAAGATTCTATAATAATTCAACAAGGCATACAACAAAATTGCAGACAAGATCATAGGAAAAGCAGCTAAGTGACTCAGGACGAGTCACATGTGAGTGTTGGAGGCTTGTTGGGCACAACCCAACATGGCCAAAATTTGGGCAAGGAATATGAATTTTTTGGAGCACGCAGTAGAAAGGATGTCGCGAAGTGTGAAGTGGACCGTGTAGTAGAGAAGCGGAGCACAACGAGGAAAACAAATCAAGCTCACCACACAGTATATGGGCTTCGCGGCAAAGCCCCTCCCTTTTTGTAAAAACATATAATATTGTAAAAGTTGAATGGTTTTAGACCATAGTCCCTTGTATTTTGGAAACCATGGTAATGTAGCGATGTAATCCCTTAATGTAATAGTATATATAGGGATGAGTAATAAAGAAGGAAGGCATCTATCACGTTAGATCTAGATTTGTGTTGTATTCTTGTATCTTTGTGACCTGTACTTCGAGAAAGGGGAAAGGATCCGCAACTGAGTGCACGGAGGCCTAGATCTACAACTATGTTCGCAAGTGAAGAATTGTTGTTGTACCAAATTATCTATTATAAGCAACAATCCTTGTGGACGTAGTCCCACATTGGGATGTACCATAGTAAAATCTATGTCTCCATGTGGTTTTCTTATTATCTGCACTTTATTTTTGATACTGTGAAGTTTTTGTATGTTTATAATATGTTTAACTGATGAATGTAATTATGCGAAGTAATATCTAAGTTTGAAGTATTTCATGAATGCAAAGTAGTTTATAAGTGTTAAAGCATAAGAAAATACAAAATTGTTGCATCGCAACATCCCTCAAGGCAACAGAAACTTGGTTATGCAACCACCCATAGTCATTTTGGGTGAGACTGCAACTTGCTTGCAGGTTGTTGTTGAAAGGGCCAGTGATTGAGGGTTTTGTTGGTGCACAGTAAAATCCAAACCTAGGTCAGCGCAACCTAAGCCAACAAAGGAGTCTTAGATCATCTTGTGAAACTAATAAAGGAAGAGTTGTTGACTGTGTTTTACCCTAGATAAGGGTTTTACTATGGATGTCTGCCTACATCTGGTGTCTTTGATCTTCGCGTTATGGTCTTTGGTAATTGCGTGATGAACTAAGTTAAAATAAGAACACAAGAAAGTTAATAAGAACATAAGAATATCACAAGTAATTATCACTATAAAGAAAATATTTCCGCCTTTCTGATTTTCCAACATCCCGTAGTGCTAAATAATTCTAGAAATTTCTCCATGCATTATAAAAAGTATTTAATGGCAAGGGAAAACTACGCTCCATTTTTTTTGCATTTTCTTCATTAAAGTGTGTGCTTTTTCATTCTTTCAATCAAAACAATTGATTTTATGAGCTTTGGTGCAATGCAATCAAGGTTGAACCTCACAAAAATCAATGGCCTTGATTACATTAGACCAAATCCCTTCACATTTTCCAAGGGATGGATTTGGTCTAATGTGATTGAAGTTGTTAATTTTTCATTGAAACCAACTGCCTTGATCAAATAGGATCAAAACCCTTCACGTTTCTCAATAGATGTCCTTGGTCCAATGTCATCAAGCCAATTGATTTATCATTAAAAGGAATAACCTTGATCACATTAAACCAAAGTCCTTCACATTTCCTAAGAGTTTTCTTTGATTGGATGTGATTAAGAACATCCAACAGGACCAAAACCATCTCTATTAAATATGAGAAGCTTTAATAATATGTGATTAAAACCATTAATTTGTATTAACAACTTTAATCTAAACCATTTATATAACAATTTTTTATTCTACATATTAAACAATTTTTAAAATTAAATAAATATCATTGTAAAGGTGTTAATTCTAAAATTATTAATGTATTAAGATTTTAAGATAAAAACAAATAAATGTCTGTTAAATAAAAACCCCTAATCCTTACAATTACATCATGTCTGTTGTGATTGGTGAATGTTGAGTTGGTATTCAATTGGTTTGGTCAATAGCAATAGTTAAAAGCCTTTTTTGTACCAATTCTGCAACAAATATTTGAGTGGTCCCAAGCTCACATTGTCACCCAAGATTTCCTTAGTAAATTGTGCTTTTTATAGCTAGCCACAGTTTCACTGTGGATTTTTTGTGAACTTGGTCACACTTGCCAAATTTGTGAGCACAGGACGAGGTGTGGATCCTAAAATATGGGGGATGGTGATGGTGATGGTGGAAGATTTGTTCAAGATCATAATCAGGAGGAAGGAAATTAAAGTTAAGAGCAAATATGGACCTGCTAGTGATATTGATGTCGAGGATGATGAGCTAGTGACACCAATAGGTAAATGTTTCTACAACCAACCTGGAATACTATTGTTTATGGTACAATTCACTTGAGCATTGAAGTGGTCATGAGTAAATAGGAAAGCGCTTCGAGAGAGCCGATGCTTTTGGTCATCAACATATTTCCCTTTGACGCACAAGTTATTGAGCCCCTGAGGTTAGGAAAAAGAGAAATATATAATGTCATCAATGTCACCGAAGGAAATCATTATGTCCATGTCCATCTCGACCCACTCCTTGTCATTGAGCAAATAGAGGTGATAAAGATGGAAGAATTTAATGTAGAAGAATAAAGAAGTATCGGCCTAGGTTTTTTGAATCTAAAATACCTATGAAATTTAATAATTTTTGCAACTCTAACACTTATTTCAATCATTTTATCACATTTGCAACTCTAATACACATTTCAATAATTTTATCATATAATGTTGATGGACTTACAAAATTCAAATCACTTTGTAATGAGCAATATCCTTATCAAATTCCATCCCTGCTCGGAGCCTGTAGAAAAACACGAACGAAGCAGTGGTTGCAGGTGTTGCTCAAGAGCATGGATGGAAAAATGCGACATATAAGCCATAGAGAATGGTCATGTGGCACGTCCTTATAGATGACAAAGGATCCCTTAGCATAGATCCCAAATCGCTCTCAATTTCAGTAAAAACAAAGATTTTTTTTTTTTTTTTAGTGAATCAGTTATTTATTGAAATAATCTGAACAAGGTTATATCGATAATTTATGGCTTAACAAATTATATCTATAATAACATATAATTTAACAAAAATACAAACATATTTCTTAAATTTGAATTTAGATAAAAACAAATCATGCTCTCAACCACTCAAATTAATAACTTTATTTAATTCTCATATAAACCTCGAATAAAATTGAAAAGATACACAAAATTAACATGACCCCTACGCAAGCATGAGACGCACAAATTCAGTGTGGAAATGCAAGTGGTATGCCTCACGATAATAAGCCCGCCCATCCGTTGATTAAGACGACCTGTGAGAGTGCAGATGCATTTAGTCAGATGACGGTTAAAAAGGAGGTGTCACGCCGAAAGGTCACTTTATAAGTTATTCTCGCTTTACTTCCGGAAATAAATTCCCATCGTTCTTAGTTCTCCATATTATCAGGTCGGGATATCCATAGGCGCTTTGTAAGGAAAGAGCTTTGATTAAAAATTGATGGATGGATATAAAGTATGGTGTTTACTCAATTGTTAACATCAAGGTAGAGTTAAAATAAAAATATGAGTGATAGGGAGTTTTAAAATATTTGATCTATATAAAATTAAATGTAAATGAGATATTATTTTTTAATAAATTCTTATTCAAATATAAATTTGTATAAATTTCTTTAATATTAAAAATTAAGTATAAAACTATTGATTTATTAGGAATGAAATTTATCGACTACAAGCTTTTCTTTTAAGATATAAAATTTGAAATAAGGTTTATACTTTTCGATTTGATATATATATGGGGATTTCTTTTAAATTTATTGCAATTTTTTTAAGAGAATTTTTTAAAATTAATTTTAAATTTTGAATCAAGATTTTAAAATGTGATTTATTGGAATAGATATATGAAATAACATTCTCTCAAACTAAAAAGAATTTTTTTTGAGAATTTATTTAGGTAAATGACATTTTAAATTCTTGAATTAAGAATTTGAAATTTGATTTATTTGAAAATTTATTTTTCTTAATCATCATAAATCTTGGTTAGGCATCACATCACCAAACCATAATATTACACTTTATTTTCAGTCGTTGTTTAGATGTGGTATAATTATTCATACGGTTCTTAAATATCGATTTCGTTACAGGTAGCCAGCAAAACAAATTGACTTAGAAAGCGATTTTTTTTCGTGAAAGCTTGCGTTACAGGTAACACGCAAAAAAATAAGAGTTTAACATATTCGATAATAGACTCACAACCTTTTATGAGTTTCTCCACTTTTGTTTGTAATTTGTTTGCAATCCGTTCTGGGTTTTAAATTTTATTTCCATTTCGAGAGGGTTTTTCTGTTTATTGATTCTTAATTAAGTTAGTTTTTTTGTTTTTGTTTTTTAACAAACCCCAATCACTTCCCCATAATGATTTATTTTGCCTTTATTCTTTACGTTCAAAATGACTATTCAAAGATATAAATCTATAATAATTTCACATATATATTGTGCAATGCATTTAGTATTTTTGGTCAGGGTTTTTACCCCATCGACCCTTATTGTAGATGGTAAATCAAAATAATAAGAGGTATACCTAAAGTTTTGGGCATCGTTTTAAGTATACCAGTTATTCAGTAGTGTGAATTTTTCTTTTCCACCGCAAACAAAGAGTGACCCATTATTTCTTTGTTCATAATTAATATATTTATATTTTAATATATTTGTATTTTCATTTCTTTACCAGTTTTGAATTATATCTCTAAAACTACAAAATTTTAGTGTGTTTGTTCGCATTAAAATTCACAAGGTACAATTTAATAATACATATGCTCTAAAATAACAAGGAAATGAATATTATTTCAAAATTATGTGTAAAACCCTCTCTTCTTCATTTACCTTCTTAATGTTAAATCCCTATTTACAATTTTCTATTTTATTTTTGGTTTTTTAAATATTATTGATGCATTTGTGTTACTTAGGTAACAATTCTTTATCCAAGTAGAATATATTTTTCCTTTGATGTTTCCAGATTCAGTTAAGTTTTTGTGTCATCTCACAAGACCTTCAACACTTCTACGAGGTCGGATGCTTTTCTATTCGGCTTCCTAAGTTTCTTTACCATCATAATAACTTTACCCCGTCGTATTACCATAAGCTTGCTATCATTGCGTATTTGCCATTATAACTTACACCATGCATATATTACTAATAGCATTTCTTTATGCGCTATAATAAGGTTTTACTTAGATCATTTCGATTTCATGATGTGCCTATGCTTATGTTATACAATATATCTTATAATTTTAAAATGACCACCTAGGTCATGTTTAAAATTATCTCCATGGTACTAATGTTTGATTTGTTTGTGTAGGTTCCATCTCATTGCATTATTTGCTTTGAGGAAAAATACTTTGGGTTGTAGAATGTTAGGGTCATGGAGTGGAATATAAGATGTGCATTGGATTAGGTATAGAGTAAATGTAAATGTAATGTAGGATAGAGGATAATGGGTATAGAATAATGGATATAGAATGAAGGTAATATAATGAAGATGCATTCATATATTAATCTCAATTTTAACAAAGTCTAACAATCTAAAAAAAATTGAATTTACAAGAGCAAAATTGTGTACTCACTATACTTGTACTTTCCTGACAATATTGGATGATGTCTGATGTTCTTTCACAATATTGGATGAGGTCTTCTGATCAAATGTCTTAGATAGATTGAAACATAGAGTTTATTTCTGCTTCCTGTTCTAACATTCTTCATTGATTTTGGTTCTTGGATTGTCGATGTCGTTCAGGTCCCTACGCAATTTTCTCATAATAACTCAGGTCCCAACTGTCATGCACATTTTCATGCAATATGTACATGTTTTTGCTAATATTTCAGGTCCCTCTGCAATTAATTCTTAATAACTCAGGTCCCTACTGTCATGCGATGTATACATGATTTTTTAACATTACAGGTTCATGCAATAT
Source organism: Pinus taeda (assembly GCA_000404065.3). Taxonomy (NCBI): domain Eukaryota; kingdom Viridiplantae; phylum Streptophyta; class Pinopsida; order Pinales; family Pinaceae; genus Pinus; species Pinus taeda. The sequence continues at coordinate 216,684 of APFE030834184.1, forward strand.
ATACATGTTGCTTTCTAACATTTCAGGTCCCTAACTATCATCAATTTCAAAAATATTTCAAGTCCCAACTGTGAACAATACAAGTTCCATTGTCAATTCAGCTGCACAACTAAGTTTCTTGTGCAACCTTCCCCCTTGCTTATCTAATGACTTGTCCTCAATTCATGCTTATGTGGAGGATTTTCTGCAAAACAAAGCTGTTATAAAAGTAGAATAAGAAATTGTGAATTCATACAGTCCAAAACGAGTTGGTTTTCCTCTATGAATTCTTGTTTGCTTGGTGCCAGTTTCTTAGTTTTCACTAGCAAACTTCTTTATTTTTGTTTATTATTATTATTATTATTCTGGAGTATTGGAAGATACATTGCTCCATTCTTCCATTACTTCTAGTTCCGTTTCTTATATCAGTTGTTTTATAAATTCTTCTTTGTTGATTGGCTTGTTGTAAATTTTGAGCCTATGTCCATTTACCAAAAATGATGTAGACTCCTGGTCAATTGTTTTGATTTGAACAACTCCATTATCAAATATTTCCTCTATCTCATAGGGCCCTAACCAGTGCGTTGTGAACTTGGCCTTGAAATCTTTGAATTTGGAGTTGAACAGTAGTGCCTAGTTTCCTTTTCTGAATGTTTTGTTCTTGATGAGTTTGTCGTGCCATTTCATTCGTTGCTGCTGTACCAATGTTGTGTGTTCTATTTCCTGTTGTCGATGTTCATCTAGTTGGTTTAATTCCATTATCTGTTGATGTTGTGCTTCAGATAGTTCTAGTCCTAGTTCTATTGCCAATTTAAATGTGTGTATTTGAAACTCTATGGGTAGTAAGAATTATTTTCCATACACTAACTAGTATGGACTAAACCCAGTTGTGTTTTTCCATGTTATTCTGTATGCTCATAGCGCATCTCTTAACTTTTCTGGCCAGTCCTTCCTATTCAGCTGTACTATTTTTGTCATTATGTTTTCTAGGACTTTGTTTGTTGCTTCCACTTGTCCGCTTCCCTGAAGATGATACAAAGTGGATTTGCAGTGCTTTATCTTATACTTTTCTGTAAGATCTCGAACAAGTTTTGAAGTAAATTGTGCTCCCTGATCAGTTACAATCTGTCTAGGCACACCATATCTCACAAATATTTCCTCAAAGAGGAAGGTGACCACTATGTTTTCTGTTTCCTTTGTGACTGCTTTTGCTTCCACCCCTTTAGTTACATAATCTGTACATACCAATATGTACTTCTTTCCATTTGATGGTGGATTTATTGGTCTCACAAAATCTAGAGCCCATTGCTTAAATGGTTCTATAAGAACTTGTGGTTTAAGTGGCATGTCATTTGATACTATTGGTATCCCTACTCTTTGGCAACTGTCACATCTTTTGACATAAGCCTTAGAGTCTTTGAAGATGGCTGGCCAGTAGTAGCCCAATTGTAGCACCTTATAGGCTGTTCGTTTGTATGCAAAATGACCACCACACGGTTCATCATGACATGCTTTCAAGATTTCTAATATCTCATCTTCTCTCACACATTTTCTTATTATTAAATATAAACCAGTATAAAACAGATCGCCATTTACCCAATTATATCTAGAGCTTTCTTTAATGATTTTACGTTTTTGTTTCTTTGAAAACTAAGTTGGAAATTTTTCAGAAGATAGATAGTTTGCTATGTCTGCAAACCATGGTGTTTTTACCGTTATTGCAAACAAATGTTCATCTGGAAAGTTATTTGCAACAGGATTTGGATCATTGGGTGTATGTAATCTTGAAAGAAAATCGACCACTTGATTGCCTTTCCTTGGTCGATCTTGATTTGTAATGTTAAATTCTTGCATTAACAGTAACCATATTGTTATTCTCCCATTTGTGATTGATTTGTTCATTAAGTATTTGATTGCTGAATGGTCTGTGTGAATGAATGCTTGGTATCCTATTATGTAATGCCTAAATTTATTTACTACATATACTACAACTAACATTTCTTTTTCTGTAACTGTGTAGTTCAATTCTGCCGGGGTTAAGTTTTTGCCTATTTTGTATATAGCATAATTGAACATGTTTTCCTTCTGTTCAAGCGATGCACCTATAGCAGTATCAGATGCATCAGTTGAAATATAAAATGGTAGAGACTAGTTTGGTCCTCGAAGAATGGGTGCAATTGATAATTTTTCTTTCAATATATGAAATGAATTTTGACAATGATTTGTCCATTGGAATTCAACATCCTTTGCTAACAACTTGAATAGAGGTTGGGCTATTTTACTAAAGTTTTCTATGAATCGTTTATAGTAACCTACATAACCCAAGAAACTCCTTACCTCCTTTTGAGTTGTAGGTGGCATTAAATTCACAATGACTTGTATTTTAGCTGGATCCACCTTAATTCCTAAGGAGAAAATATGGTGTCCCAAAACTATGCCTTCAGTTTACATCATGTAGCATTTTTCATTACTCAAGGAAAAATTTGTTTCTATGCATCATTTTAAAACTTTCTTGAGATTGTTTAAGCAATTTCCATATGTGTTTCCATATACCGTGAAATCATCCATATAGACTTCTACACATTCATAGATTAGATCAACGAATATTGCAAGCACTGCTCTTTGGAAAGTTACAGGTGCATTACATAACCTGAATGCAAAACATTATATGCATAGGTTCCCCACAGGTAGGTGAATGTTGTTCTGTCTTGGTCTTCTGTTGCTATTCTAATTTGATTATACCCACTACACCCATCTAGGAAGGAGAAAAAATTCTTTCCAGCTAATGAGTCTAGAACCTGGTCAATGAATGGTAGCGGAAAATGATCTTTTAATGTTGCTTTGTTTAATTCCCGGTAATCTACACATATCCTCCACTTCCCATTTTTCTTTGGTACAATTACCAATGGAGAAACCCATTGACTATCTGAAATAGGATAGATGAACCCAACTTTAAGCAATTTCTGTAGTTCTTCCTTCACTATTTCTTTCATCACGAGATTCATTCGTCTTTGAGGTTGTCTTACTGGTTTAATCGATCATCTGTATAGATGTGGTGAATACATGTGTTGAGATGAATTCCTTGCATATCTGTATAATCCCAGGCAAAAGCTTTTGAATATTCTTGTAATAATGCTATTACTTCTTATTCTTATGACGATTGCAAATGGTTACCAATGTTCAAATGTTTTCCAGGATATATCTCAATTTCTTTTATTGTTGAATTGGTAATTGTGTTTACAGGAAAAATGTTTGTGAAGGAGCTTCACAAGGATTGGATTGTACAAGTTTCCTGAAAACATCGATTCAAAAGATTACTTGCAGCTTCATATTGAATCTCTCTAAACCTCTTTGAAATATTTGGTTTTGAGATGAAAAGATCCATTAAATCCTCATTCTCTTCTTCTTCTCTAAGGTCAAAGACTTGATTGATACTTAGAACTGATTTAGTTTGCTATTGTTCTTGTTCTTCAAGCATTGATTCTAGAGAAGGTGATTGTGCAAGTGAATAAAGTGTAATGTGTTTCCGTTCATCTCCATGTGCAATAATCATAATTCCAGATCTGCATCCTATAAAGGCATCAGCAGTGGCTAACCATGGTCTACCTAAGATTAGAGGATGTCCTCCCAGATTTGTTTTTGGCTGCAAGATGAGGAAGTCAACACGATACTCCCATGAATCCATAGAGACTATAATATCTTCTAGTATTCCTTTAGGTACAAATTTAGATCTATCTGCTAACTCTAGGATTGTAGAAGTTGATCTAAGTTGTTTAAATGCAGATACTTCATTGTCTCCATAGTCATTACATTTATAGCAGCTCCCAAATCTATCAATGTATTTGGAACAGAGAAATTATTTATTGAATAGTAACCATAGGGATACCAAGATCAATATATTTTTCTACTATTGGTTTTCTTGACATGAGGCTTGCTAATTTGCCAATGACTTGGATTGTAGTAGGATCCTTCTTCTTTTTACCAGTTTTCTTAATGCATAATTCCTTTATTGTTTTAGCATATATTGGTATCTCTTTGATTGCTTTCAGTAAAGGAATTTTTACATAATCATTTTTCAATTCATCAAAAATGTCAAATTTAGGAAGGCTCATTTCAATTTGTTGCTCTACTAACCTCTCATGATAAGGTGGTGTTTGAGTTATAATAGTTTTTGCTTTCTGAATTTGTTTTTTGGACTGTGATGTTTCAGGTTGTTCTCCTTGCTCATTTGGCTCTTCTATGATTGGAGGAGAATCCTTTTTAAGCACCTTTCCAGAGCTTAAATGGACATCATTTATGGGAAGAATAGAATATGTTGGAAAATATGTTGTTTCCTCAACATTGTATGCAGGTTTATCCATTTTATTGCTTGGATTTTCCACTGGTTGGGCTGGTAATTGAGTTGGTCTGGGCTGGTTTGAAGGTAGTTGTAACTGCTGTGGTTGTGTTATTAGTCGTGGAGAATTCTGTTGTGGAAATGGCATGGATAATGGATATGCAAAATTCTGTTGCGGAAATGGCATGGATTGCGGATATTGTTGGTAATGAAATGGTTGTTGATATTGTTGTTGGTATTGTTGAGGTAGCTGATTTCCATAAACATATCCTCTTCAACCTTGTGCAGGTTGGTTTTGATATTGTTTTGGAGGCTAAGCTTGCCATGACATTAGAGTATTCCAAGAATTTTGAGGTGGATACTGATAATTTTGTTGAGGGAATTGTTGCAGATTTTGTTGAGGAATTCTTGGTTTCCAAGGTCGTCTTGGTGCCACATAATAGAAACCTTCCGTTCCTTGCACTTCTTCCATTGGATTCATTTGCAATTCCTTCAACCTTTGACAATTTTTTGCTGAATGATTTTCTGTACAAAGACCACACACTTGAACACTATCCAAAGGACATTCTCTTAATGCATGTTTCTTTCTACATTTAGAAAAAAAGATTGCTAAAGCTTGTTCTTGGTCTTCTTTCTTCTTATTTGCTTTCAAAACTTCTACTTGTGTTCCTAATGTACTAAGGAGATCAGTTTTAAAGTTTTCTAACAAGCTTCCTATCTCTGCTCTTATTACTCATGCCGTTGATTTTGCTGCTTTTGAACTAGCATCTCTCTTTCCAGATTTTGATCGTCCTCTAGAATATTGTTGACACAAATCAATAATTTTATTAAATGGCAAGTTTGAAATATCACCCTTGCCCATTACATTCAGAATGTCGAGATATTCATCTCTTATACCTTTGAGAAAGTTTGTTCGAATTGTTTCTTGATTTAGAGTGTTGTTTGGATTTTCGTAGATTATATGCAAATCGTTCTAAGTATTCTTCTAGACTCTCGTCTTCTTGTTGTGTCATTCTGAGCACATCCTCTTTGGAGTCCCTATGCCTACAATAGGCTTGATACTTTTTAAGAAAGATTGATCTCATTTCATCCCAAGAAGCTATTGTTTGCTCTCCTAAACCCATGAACCATTTTAAGGCTGCTGCTTTCAAGGTAGCAGGGAAGAGACAAAGTTTGTGTATGTCATCAGTGTATCCATATGTTCTATATAAGATGTCAAATTCAAACATAGAGGATTCAGGATCTTCTGTTGACATTCCATAAAAATTTGGCAATACAGAAGGTGGAGTATTTTTCATTTTCACATCTTCTCCTAATATTGCACTTGTATGCACTATTAGAAAGCCAAAAGTAGTTTCCTGATCACCACCATCTTCTTTTGTTTTCCTATCCTCTTCTCCTTTTCTATCATTTTCTCATTTTGCCTCTTCCTCTCTTTGTCTTCTCCACTCTCTTTGTTGTCTTTCATATTGAAGTCTTTGTTCAAAAGTAAGAATAACAGATCCATGTCCCTCTTCTACCATAGTTTCAATTGTTTCAATGCCAATTTGAGGTTCAAGTTGTTCAAAGATAGGTTGACCTATGGATTCAAAAAAATGGGTTTCTCTTCTTTAACAAATTCTTTTTGTTTTCCTGAAGTAGGTGTTGTTGTTGATGGTTGTTTTCTTTTTACCTCCTAGGCTAACAAAGTTTTCCTTTCAACTAAAGTTAATCTTTGTCATGTTCTTTGTTTTTCTTTCAATTCCTCAATTGTTGGTTTACCAGCAACTGGTGTTTTTAGCTTTAATGGTCCTACTTCTATTGATGGGGGGTTTTGTTTAATAAATCTACCTTTAGGATCTCTATTTCTAGGCATCAAGAAACATAACCAAAAGAAATGTAACTAATTTTATTTTTTTTTTTTTTATTATTTTATTTTTTTTTTTTTTTAATTTTTTAATTTTTTTTTTTTTTATGAAACTTTTAGTGTTTTTGTTTATCTTTCTATTTGACTATGCCGATAATTGCCTCCCCGACAATGGCATAAAATGTTGAGCTAATTTATTCAAACAAATTAACACAAGTATTCTTTATCAACCCAGGTTTGTAAAACTTGGAGGCAAATCCATAATATATGGATATTATGTATAGCCAAGCTTAGAAGATGAATTTTCAAAAACTAAAGAAGTACATATTACAAATATAAGCCTACATTAACAATTTATAACTCACTTTTTCAATGAAAGAAAGATGAAGTGGCTCTTAACTTAAGAGGTCCAGTTGTGTTCTTCTCTCTCAATTATTACTTGATGGATAGAAATCAGAAATCATGAATTAACAATAATTTAAGATGCATAAATCAACAATGAATGAGACTCTTAACTTAAGAGATCTTTGGGAATTTTCCACCACAATTCATTCGTCATTATGCTATCATTTTAAAACTGAAAATACATAAGAAAACTGCTTGCATGTAACAAAGGAGAAGCCTAGTTTTGATCTATCAATTTAATAGAAGGAGAGTTCAGCTTGAACACTTTGTTATCCCATCTTACTAAAGTGATGAAAAAATTAAGATCCAATAATATAAATCATCACACATCAATTCATAAGCAAATGTGAAAAAAAGCACATAAACAAATTCTAAGATAACCAATTCATGGAAAATTGAGCTAGTCTAACAATGAAGTGTACTTAGCTTGGAGTGGGGGCCCTCCACCCTTGCTTTGCACACTTGAGGTTGATATCAAATGTTGAAACTTCAGTCACTCATCCACATCAATGAACAAAAAAATTAAAGTAGAACGGGTTCTTCAAATTAATCTCCAAAATCGAAAAGTCTCAGCATAAAATTATATAAAAAAAATTACATATCATAAGCCTTCAAAGTCTTGGTTTAAATAGAATTTTATGAAACAAACTGATCTAAAGTCTCTCTAACAATCATATATACTCATATCCACCTATCTAAGTGGAACTCATCCAATCTAGCCCAAGAAATATGGTCAATCCCATAAAATCACAAAACTGCCCTATTTCCTAGGGATTTTCTAGGTGACTAGTCATGTTTGACCAACCTTGACCGAGCCTAATAAAGCTTGTTCTGACTGAACCAAGTGGAATTAGTTCAGTCCTAGTTCCCAAGGTTTCCATCCATGCATCTAACTCGAGCCCAAATGTCCTGTAAACATGTCATCCACATAGCTATTACTGGAATTCCTGATTCTGTCAAAATTTGAACTTGAAATCAAATTTTCATAAAAACTTTAGAAATTGCAAAATTAAAATTAAATACCTGAATATACATGAAATACATCAAAATGGGATAGATATACCAGAAAATAGATGGAACTATATGGATTAAGTAAGTTTCCTCAAGCAAAAATATACCAAAATTGAGGGCCAACACTTAGTATGAAGGATGTTTATTAGGCTCCAAGAAAGGAAATGGGATAAGTTAAATGGTTCTTGAACATACACATGTACCTAAGTTTATGTAAGATTTTGAAGGCATGATTGAAGGTTACATGAGAGCTAGAAATGAGAGTAAAGTTGTGGTAGTCATGGAATCCCTCATAATAAGATCTACTTTATTCTTTGTTTGAAATATTTGGGGTTATGTTTATGGAAATGAAGAGGTGATTGGTTGTATGTCAAGCATGATGCCACTGCTTTCTTCCTCAACATTTATCGATGATATTCATGTTGAAACCTAATCATAGTGATTCCTTGTACAAGTGTAATTAATGTAAATAAATAATAGAAAAGATGGAGAGTCACCAGGAGATGAAATGAACAGTCACTCCCTCTTGTATATAACAATGAACAACCTCAATGAATAATATGATTTGATTTGAGGAGTTACCTCCTGGCCTAACATGGTATCAGAGCCAACTCCATTATTGGCATTGCAGTCTGCCATTGTTTTCAAAAATTTGTCCTGCATTTCTTACAGTCTACCATATTATTGAGTTCTCTACTCTCTATGTGATAATCTAGTGTAACGCTTGGTGCATTGGAGAAATCTAGTAGAATCATTAGTGCACAGTCAAGGCATTTTCTGGGCCTTTCAACGCTGTTGCCTATCTTCATTGTACTACATCTCAGAACCCACGTTTTGTTGCATCCCTTTCGACTAATATGTATTTGGGTTCCTGGCATTGCTCATTCAAGCTAACGTTGATGACATGTTAAGATGCGTGAGAGCCAGTTGAAAGGAGTCGAGAACATAAGATTGTCCTCCATGGAGCTGATCCACGGGGAACGCTTGGTATCACGCTGCTCCACAGTGAACGCTTGGTATCACCCACGGTGAATGCTCCCATATGACTCCACGACCCTCCTCCATACCTCGACTTGCTCCAATATAACGTTGTCCAAACAGAGGAGCAAAAGGATTAGAGCCCAAATAAAGTCTGGTATGGGGGTGAAGGTATAACGCTCCAGGTTATATTTAATTGAATGTTGTTGGTATAACGTAATTCTCCTTCCATGCTTACCACAAGTTAACGAAGTTTGTAGAGATAGTATAAAGTTGTCCAAAGTTCAACTTACATTATATTATTTCAACTGCATTTCCATTTTGGTATTATTTCAATTGCGTTTCCATCATAATGATGCTACCTGATTTTTTTGACATAATATATCACCTTCCCCAAATACCACCTTCCCCACATAATACCTTTGTTTTCATATATCAGAATAAGATTTTTTTTAGGAGTAAAATTTTGCAGCAGAAGTATTTTTTCCCAGAGTACACAGATTTTACAATGCATTCAATCATATCTATTGTGGGAGTAGTTCGCACTGGCAAGGAGAACTATCCTGAGTGGTCCTGGAAGATGAAACACACCCTTATTTTCAATGAGTTGTGGAAAGGAGTGTGTGTTGGAGACGGAGACAAAGAGCCAGAACAGGCTATCTCAGACAAGGAGTTCGCCATTTGGGAAAATAAGAACATCAAGGCCTATGCATTAATTGCATCATCAATAAATGAAGAGGTGAGTCACCATATTTCTCCATTTTCAAATGCTTTCGAAGCCTTACAAAAACTAACGGAACTCTATGACTCACTCTGCACTTGAAGTTGTTCAACTCATGATTAAACTCTTTACCCTTTAATTACAAAATAATGATCCTATTGCTCTTGCATCAGAAGTAAAATCTATAATGCATGATATCAAAGTCACTAATGTTAAACTGGATATTCCTCTGATAGCTTTTCTCAAGGAACTTTATCCCACTGACTCAAATTATCTTGAGTCATTGCAAGCAAATGGAAACCTCAAAGATATTACATTTGACTCCCTTGTGAAAAAAATCGCTGAAAGAGAGAAGGATTTTGGCAAGAAGACAACTCCTGAGTCTTCTGAAGAGGATATGTGCCTTGCTCATAGAGAAAAGAATATTTTTCAAGATTCTTCTAGAGGAAGAGGTGGTCGAAGAGGAAGAGGAAGAAATTTTAGAGGTGGGGGGGTAAACACTCTCAAGGAGAAAAGTCAAATTTGCACTGCATACGCTGCAAAAGAGATGGATCACATGATGCATCCACATGCAAGTTGCCTTGGGACAGAATTGAGCAGGAAAGAAACCAAACCAACCCAAAGGTAAAACTAATGACAAAGAAAAAGGTAAATCGCCTGAATCCGCTCATGTTGTGGCACACTGTAATATTGGAGTAAATGAAGGCTTATTTAATGCTTCACTTGCTTCTTGGAAAAATGATTGGTTGCTTGATTCAGGAGAAACTTGCCACATGACTTTTAGAAGAGATTGTTTTGAAAAAATTACTGACAATGTTGATGGAGTAGTATACTTCGCAGACAAATCAAAACTCAAGCGATCAGGGCTTGGCACAATTAGGCTTAAATTGCCTGGTCTTCCAGACTTTCTTTTGCATCATGTTCTATATCTCCCACAACTGAGGAGAAACTTGTTATCCTTGGTCCACATTTGCCAATAAGGACACTCCATTCATATGTTTAATGGCAAGCTTGAGGTAAGAAAAGCTTCAGACCACTCACTTATCATGACAGGGATAGAAGAAGAAAGGCTTCTTAAGCTGCAGGGTACCTCTACTCGTGCACAAAATTTCTCATACAATTCTCATTATGAAGAAGGTACATTTCCATCAAGTTTATTATGGCATGCTAGATTTGGACACTTGAACTATGACATCCTTCACTTGTTGAAGAAAAATGGTGTTACTAGTTTTCCTACAATTCGTAGGAAACTTAAGCAATGTGATGCTTGCATTTTAGGAAAGCATAGAAAAAAGTCTTTTCATGATTCACATTCAGGAGCACATAGAAAACTTGAACTCATTCATTTTTATGTGGTCCAATGCCTGTTCCTTCTGCAAATGGAAATAAATATATGATGACATTTAATGATGACTACACCAGAATGTGTTGGTTTTATTTATTGAAGACCAAATCTGATGCTTTTCAAACATTCAATAACTTTCATTCATGGATTGAAAATGATGAACAATCTCATATTGGCTCTACTCGCACTGATAATGTAAAAGAATACATTTCAAATGAATTTTAAAACTATCTCCGCCAACATGGGATCAAACATCAAACAACTGTGCCTTATAATCCCCAACAAAATGGAGTAGCTAAAAGAATGAATAGGACAATCTTAAATATGGTACGCTCCATGATGTTTTTCAAAAATGTAAAATTGATGTTTTGGGTTGATGCAGTTCTATGTGCTGTATATGTAAAGAATAGATGTCCATCTAATGCTATTAGTAACAAGACTCCTTATGAAATGTGGTATGGGCACATTCCTTCCATAAAACATCTCAGTGTCTTTGGTTCCACATGTTATGCCTTGATATCAAAGGTACATAGAAACAAACTTGGTGCAAGAAGTCGTAAGTGTATCTTCCTGGGGTATTCAAACACCTCCAAAGCATACCGTCTCTATGATGAAATCAATAAAAAGTTTGTTGTATCTAGAGATGTAATATTTCTTGGATCATCCAAAACTGACAATGTTGTTGAGCGGCAACTTGATCGCTTGGATAGATTCGCAAATGCAAAATCATTTCAAGAATTTGATAATTAGATTCCACATCTTGAAGGGGGGGTTCCTATACTAGATCAACCTGTGGAATATTCTTCTGAAGCACTCTCTCCCCCACATGAAACTCCAACAACGGATGATACCTTGAGTGATGTGATTCATAGAATTGGGAGACTCAATCTTGATTCAGTCCCAACTCAATCAACGGAGCAACCTAGAACATCTGAGAAAGGTCCCCCAAAGTGGCTGACAAAGACAGTTGAAAGTGTTCATCCTGATGAGGTTGGAAAGACAGGAACTAGAAATTCAAACCGACAAAATGGAGGTGATGTAGATGACTTCGATCCACCTATTGATATGGATGTTTCTTATGATTGTGAATTGAATTTGTCTACAGATTTTGAACCAACTTCCTTCAAAGAAGTTGTTTCTCATGATGAATGGAAAGAAGCAATGCAAAAGGAGTATGATGCCTTGATAAAGAATGACATTTGGAAGTTGGTTGATCCTCCATTGGGAACCAAACCAATTGGCTACAAGTGGGTCTACAAGAACAAGTATAAAGCTGATGACTCACTTGACAAGCACAAAGCCAGGCTTGTGGCAAAAGGTTTTGCATAGAGGGAAGGGGTCGATTATGAGGAGACTTTTGCCCCCACAGCAAAATGGGCTACCATCCGGACACTCTTTTCCCTAGCAGCTCAGAACGGTTGGAAAGTCCATCAAAAGGATGTAAAAATTTCTTGAATGGAGATCAAAAGGAGAATGTTTTTATGTCCCAGCCTGAAGGATTTGTTGTGAAAGGACATGAACATAAAGTATGCAAACTTGTGAAATCCTTGTATGGCCTCAAATAAGCACAACGAACCTAGTATGAAAAACTAACTGAGCATCTTCTGAAACTCAATTTCAAACATTATGATCTTGATGATGCAACTTTGTTTGTCAAGAAGGTTGGCAAAACAGTTGTATATTTTGTGGTATATGTAGATGATATTTTGATGACAGGGAACAATGAAAGCTACATTGCATCCATAAAGAAGGAATTGTGGAAAGGTTTTGAAATGACTGATTTGGGCTATGTTCATTACTATCTTGGTATTGAAGTAACTCAACATTTGAAATCCATATTCCTTTCTCAAAAGAAGTACATTGGAGATCTGTTGAACAAGTTTGGCATGACTAAATGCAATCCTCTGACTACTCCAATGGAACAAAATTAAAGCTCACATCCATTGAAGGAAAAGAATTTGGGGATGCAACAAAGTATAGACAGCTTGTAGGAAGTCTAAACTACCTAACTACTACTAGACCATACATTTCGTTTGCTGTTGGAATCCTCTCCAGGTTTATGCAAAAGCCTTGTGAGGGACATTGGTCTGCTGCAAAAAAAGTTCTAAAGTACTTGAAGGGAACTCAAGACTTTGGAATCAAATATACACAAGTGGGCGACTTCAGCTTGATTGGATACTCTGATTCAGACTTTGATGGAGACAAAGAAACTGGGGTATCTACTTCAAGTTATGTTATGAGTCTTGGATCAGGAGCTCTCTCATGGAGATCACACAAACAATCAGTTCCAACAGATTCCACAACAGAGGCAGTATATGTGGCAATAGCTAAGGCAACAAAAGAATTTGTGTGGCTTAGGAAAATTCTTGAAGATTTACAGGTAAAACAAGTACAATCGACTCCACTCATGATTGACAATACCTCGGCAATAAAGTTGGCCAAGAACCCAATGTTCCATGATCGAACGAAGCACATCAATACTAAATATCATCTGATTCGACATCATGTTGAGGCCAAAAAAATCCATCTCCTCCATTGTTCCACTAATGAGAAAATTGTAGACATCTTCACCAAAGCGCTTGGAAGAGAAAAGCTTGAAAGATTCAGAATGATGCTTGGACTCACCAACATCCATTCAAATTAAGGGGTGGAATGTTGACACCTAATCATAGAGATTGGGTGAACAACTGTAATTAATGTAAATAAATAATAGAAAAGATGGAGAGTCTCCGGGAGATGAAATGAACAATCACTCCCTTTTGTATATAATAATGAACAACCCGAATGAATAATATGATTTGATTTGAGGAGTTACCTCCTGGCTTGACAATTCAAAGTCCTCTTAGGGCATACAGTGTGATCAACATTTTTGTAGTTGTCATTTGGGCCTTTTGTACTCTACTCAGTATCAAGATGATCTTTATGACAAAAACAACTATCCAAGAATGCCTAGGAAACAAGTCTTGATAATGGTTCTATTTCAAAGGAATCCAAGGAAACTCTCAATGTGCTTCAATGCAAGGAAAAATAGTTTTAATTTTGGTCATATTTTCCCAAACTTTCATAATGTTTTAGATTTCAAGAAAGTCTATGTTATAACTGTGAAATTATTTGAAGGAAATATTGTTTCAGTTGGTCATGATATTAGTGATGAGGGTAGTTGTATTCATGCTAGAGTTGTTACATGCATATTATGAGTCTCATGGCTATTTCAAGAAGCAACAACTAAGAGAATTAGCTTTGATGATGAATGATACATTAAGAGGAGTCAATTCTTGTATTAGTGGAAGTGTTTCTCCTTCATCAACAGTGGAGTGAGTCATATAAAATAGGGTGTTAGTGGTATTCAAATAGAAGGAAGACAAAATCAAGGCAACAACTAGCCATTCATTAGCCTAAAGAAAGGAGTTACACAAGGAATTCTAGTTTTATGAGAATAACAAAACCTGGTAAAAAATACAGATGGCAAAGATCAACAGGTATAAAATTGTTTCCAAAGTTGAGAACATGAATATATCAGTAAAAAAGATAGCTGGTTAAATAGGCGGCTAAATTTCCCTTTTTAAAGAGAGGTGGAAAAATTTCAGAGATTGTCATCAACAACTCAGATTTTTAGGATTAGGTTCAACAATTAAAGAAGCATTATCTAGATTTCTAGGCAAGGAAATTTCTATTAATTCCATATTGAAAGAGAATTTGACTCCAGAAGCTCCAAATGCGATGACAAAGCTCCCACGGGCTCTGAAGGCACTGTCCTGATTATAACACACTCCAAAACCTGGAAACACTGATTAGATTGTATCAACGTAGTTTTCTATTCTTAAACTAGTGATATGTGATGTTTGACAAAACCTGGAACCACTGTGCAAAATATGAAACTGCTACAACTATGGCATTCTTGAGTTGGTTCATGGTTTCACCATCATTTTTTTGACATTTTGGATGTTGGCAAAGAGGTAATATTTGGTGTGCCTTGTTGAAGAAGTCCATTCACACTTAACACCAGAAGTGTATGCAGCTTGATTTTTCCATGAGAATAAAGCTTTCTGCATCAAGCCAATTACCTTTTAAGGGTAATAATTTCCACTGTAAGTTTTGATATGGGAGACATATTAGAGCTAAGCTAAAGGTTACCTAGATCGTCTAGAGTCAATTTCTATATTACATGCAACCTTGCTAGTTCACAGAAGTGAAATATTCAAAGAAATGTTATGGCATTCATTTTTAATGAACTAATGACTTAGGTGTGGATGATTACATTGAAGAGCAAACTACATCTTGACTATGGAAGTTTATGGTAAGCTATATGTAAAATAGTTGAAAATAACGTTGTTGCTTCAGAAGTTACCTACTTTTGCTTTCTAGAAGGGTAGAGTTTTCTTAAAGGCCAATGGCCATAGAGATGTGTGAAACTAAATCCTATAAAAGGGGCATAACAACAAAAGGAACCCACAAGGGACAGTCACCTCTAAGCAAAGTTAGTAACAAAGGTCATCATACTTTTTGAATTAGCTTGATTGACTTGCGAGTCTCACGACTGCTGTTGTGTTTGGTCCTAGGTTGATCGAGAATGGCTACATCGATTGTCGAGTTTGGTGGTAATTTATTTCTTATTATTCCGTGTTATTTGTCAAGTTATTTCTATTATGGTATTGATTTATCCAAGCTATCAGATCACTTTCAAGTGACTCTCTTGCCAAGTCCAAGTGTGACAAGCTTGTTTAATACTATAGCGAGGAGATGCTGTCATACCTCAAAGATTTTAGATCATAGCCAAAATTTAAGACAAAGCAGAGGCACCCGTGTCCATCTTTAATCCCCCTTGCAAAAGTAATCTTAAGCTTACGACATTCTTAGACTGGAGGTTATGTATAAGAGGTGTATGTACATGCATACTGATTGTTTGATTTATTTTTGGATATACACACTAGATTATTCATGGCCCAAAAGGCATTAGAGTGGTATAAACTTTGTTTCTCTAATTATTTTTTAGTTGTCTGGTAAGATAACAATATTAAACATTAATGTTTTTATGGCAAAAGCATGTAGCAAGCCCTAAAAACTAATCCACTGTACTAAGTAATGAAATCTCACATCTAAGAAGGATATTTGTACTGTTATGCTTTAATCACGTTGATAATTCATGTTCTATGTTCCTATTGTTAACAAAGTGATTCAAAAACCAAAGGTAAACCGAGTGATAGGGTGTATGTCCTGTCAAAACCATCTAGTAAAGTTGCACTGTGTAGAACAAACCAACTAAGCTCATTTAACACTCATAGGTTGATACATCTTAAATTAAACACATAATTGGCCACATTAAGATGACATCATGGGTTTTGGAGGATTGAACTTAGCTTTTTATGAAGAAAGATCACTACCATGTTTTAATTGAGCATTTTTAGTTGTTTTTTGAAAATCTATTTTCTTCTAACCATGTTTATGTTTAGCTTATTTTAGTTGTTCTGTAAAAACCTATTTTAGTTGTTCTGACTAGATTCTTAGCTTGATGCAGGGGCTTTGACACAAACTCAGACTAGCGTAAAACTTGTAGCAAGCACATGTGAGGGCATCTTCTAAGCTTTTGCAAAATAGGCAACAACATGCCTCCACTGGAATTGGTGTCTTTGCAAAATGAGCACAACCCTAGAGGAGGACAATGGTCAAGTTTTTTGACATTTTTTTAATGTTTCTCTGTTTTTTAAACCATACTTCTTCTGTGTAAGCAATTGAAGGCCCTAAGTAATGAAAATGTAAACATTTACCTTACACCTTAGTGCGCACAGATAGGTAGGGATTCAGCTCTATGAGGAGGAGCGGTGACTGCTCGAGGACTGCAGAGGACCTGCCAGGTGAGTTAGGGGAGCGCGGATGGAGCAAGGGAGCGAAAGCAAAATGAAATCAGAACGCGAGCTATTGATTTGGTACGAGCGAATGTTTGGAAAATGTGCTAGCAGGGAGGTGGTGGGTCACTCGCTTCGGAAAGTTTGACTTGATGGTGGGTCACCGCTCCTGGAGAAATGCACGGATGCCAACGAATGTTTGCATGGAAGCCCATGGGCATGCATGGTGAAGGGGCCTCCATAGGGGCATTTAATGCCCTATGGTAGGCTTGTTACCTCTTGCCCATTGAAGTCACCCACCCACGTTTGTGATTCAAAAGTGGTGTTTATTCGTGGGTCGATAACTGTTTCAGAAGTCGAAGGAGCATATGCGTGCCTTGCCAACTTGCTAAAATCGATGGTGGAAAATAAAATCAATAGTGACAATGGTATGGTGTCTAACAAAAAGGTAGACTTTGGCAAGCAATGAACCGATTCAAGAAAACACCTTAGGAATTTATAAATTCTAATATTATAATATTTAATATTAAATTTTATAATAATGGATTTAGGATCAAGTTTATAATATAAATTAATTAATAATATTGGATTTAACATTAGCATATGCTTTTTCTATATTAAGGTTTAATATTAGGTTTTTAAATGTTTGGATTTTAATATTAAAGTTTATAAATATTAGATTTTAATATTAGAGTGTAAAATTTTTAGCATAGATTTATAATTATTAGTGTCGTTGTGTTAATATTATAAACTTTAAAATTTAATATTTTAAACTTAATATTAAACTTAAATATTATAAATCATAAACTCTAAATTATAAAAACCAAGGTTTACACCTTAATATTAAACTCAATATTATATAACCTTAGTATTATAACCCAATATTATAAAGCCTAATATTATATCCTGTATATTAAACCCTATATTATAAACCTTGAAATATAAACCCTCTATATATTAAATCTCATATCATAAACCTAATATTCAACCCAATATTATAAATTATAATATTGTAAACTCAAATATCATAAACTCCAAATATTATAAAGTCAAATGTTTATAAATTCTTGCACAATCATATTAGTAAATTTAGTTAATATATATTGATTCATGTATATTAAACACATATATAACCAATATAGTAAATGTAGTTGAATAATTTTGTAATTACTCAATATAATTATGAATAGTATAATTTTATCCCTATATGAAAAGAAAAAACAGAGTCTGGGAAGGATTACTAATGGAACCATTAGTTCAAGATTTTATCTCTTTAGTCATGAAAATAACTCTCAAATTGGTCAATATTTTCAATCCTATCTCATCACAGTAGTTTTGGAATTTCAGAGGTATTACTAAGAGTTATATTAATTCAAGATTTTATCTCTTCGGTCATGAAATTAGGGAAACCTCCCTACCTAATTATTAAACCACATCCTAAAAAATATTATATCGTCCGCTTAACCTAACCATTTTTCTAAACATGCTGGGTGAGTGAAAAGCCTAGATAATGACTTGATCATCACACCCATTGTATGGGAGAAATGTCCAGCGTCAGTAAAAACCCTACACGATAACCTGATCGACAATAACTCTGTAACGGGGTAATTTTTAACTATGAAATATGAACAGGTTAAACGTATGCCCACACGTTTCATAAGTCACGCGATGAATTTGCCTTACTTTAATCTGAGACATTCTAATTTCGTTTTTATATCCATTACACTTTTCTTTTAACTTTGCGCGGTGATTTCATTATGGTATTACTTAAATATTGAAAGTTTCATAATCGTTATTAATTGTATTTAAAACTTAAAGGGATTAATATTTAAAATTCCAGGGTTTATATTTTTTAGTTTTTAATATTATTTTTTTGATTTTATTATTTTTTGGTTTTATAATATTAGATTTTTGGATATATTAATTTAAGGATTCATATTTCTAGGTATAATATTATTCCTAGGTTTATAATATTAATCTATAAATTATGGTTATCCAAGGGTTTATATAATTTTGATTTATAGTATTAGTTTATTGGGTTTAATAATAGTAGTTTTTTGGGCATATAATACGTTGGAGTTTTAGTATTAATCGTTGAGTTTCTAATATCAGTCCATATTTCTAGGGTTTAATACTAAAAACCCAAGGGAATAATATTAAACCATAGAGATTAATATTATAAACCCAAGGTATACAAATTCTAAAATAAACATAGTTGACCTTGGTTGAGAATGGTTGATTTTCATTTTGAGGCAATCTTTGTCACAATACTAAATTAGACCATAATTGACCATGATCAACCATCTTTATTTAAAATATAATATTTATTTATAAATTTATATACTTTAATTTATAATATTATATCTTATATAAAATAATAACTAATTTAATGTCACATAAATAATCATTATTCAAAAATTTCTTACGAATAATAATAATATCATAAAAACAAATTCATATAATAAAAAGAATTCATATAAATATTAAAATAAAATTAAAACCATTTAATAACTAAATTTAATGTCACATAAATAATCATTATTCACAAATTTTCTTACAAATAAAAATATTATCATAAAAATAAGTTCAGATGATAAAAATGAATTCATATAAAATGTTAAAAAATAAAACTGAAACAATTTTATTTAACATTACTACTTCTTTCTTTTTTTTTTTGTCCCTCGGAACAAAATGTACAAATTATACGATAGTAAATATACTTATAAAGAAAGTATAACATCAATCTTTCATAACATGAAAGATAACCTAAATAGCGTTAATTTCTATATTAGAATAAAATTACATTAATTTATATTTCAATTTAATATGAAATATAATTTATTAAAATCATTTACACTAGTTGTCTATTTACTAGTTTGATTAGAAAACAAATCTATTTTGTGGTTGAATATGAAAATTTCAAATGTGTGGTCACAAAAGCTATGATATGTTTTATACATTCATATTTGAATTTAAACACAACTTGGTTTGGGTATTAAAAGACAATAAATTTCCTCAAAATGCATTGCTTCTATTATTATTACCTTGTTATTATTACTGCTTGACATATCAAAATCCTCCCAAATTACTATCTAAAAGTTGTTCAAGCTTGTTTTTATTATTTATAAGGTCTTACTTTGGTTGAACTTGTCACATTGAATGTTGAGATTATAGTTAATGTATTTAACCATATCACTTCAAAACTTTTTAGAAATGGTTTAGGAAAGAATATAGTGGAATATATTTGAACTTTGTAAAGTAATATAAAAAACATACATTTTTTATAGTATTTGGTTGATACTTATTTTATTTCAAGCTAAAATTGAAAAAAGGGCTAACATAGACCACAAAATTATATTAATAAAAAACAAAGAATTAAAAAAAGCACATACTAATGAGTAAAAATAAAAATCAAGTGTCATGAGAAGCATAATTTTAGAAGCAACCCCGTCATAAAAAAATTACTTCGCAGATAGGAGTGCCTATCAAGTTTATGCCTTGGGTGAGACCTATGATCAAATCATATAACTCATGACTTAGCAAAAGCGCAAACAACCTAACCCCATAAGAGAGCTTTATTTCAAGAAACATCTATACTTGGCAAGTAGAAGTGCCCATCAAATTTATACCTTAGCTGAAACCCATGATCAAATCATATAACTTATGATTTAACAAAAGCCTAAACATCCTTACCCCATAAAATTGAGATTTATTTCAAAAAACATTTATTCTTCGAACTCTATCACAGTGAGTCAAACATATCACTCAAACTACTAACCCAACCAAAATCCGTACTAAAATATCAGACAATTAACATTGTCCAATGTTACGGCTAAACAGTGCAGCAGAGTGGGGTATGTGGTGGGTGAGAAACAGCCACGTGGAATTAATTTATTCGTTGTGGAAATGCATGTGGCATGTCCGACGAGGATAAGACTGTGATGGAAACGGCTCATCCGTTGATTAAGGGAATTTGTGAGAGCAGATGCATTAAATTAAATGAATTTCGAATAAAACGTGCCGCCGACAGGTTACTTCTAAGTTATCGTTACTTTATTTTCGCACAGCGGCGGAAATAAATTCCCGTCGTTCTTGGTTTTCCTATCAATCAGTCTTTTGCTTTTGATCCAGGGATGGAATTAGATGGGTAAATTGTATGTTCGAGGGTGATTTGTTTTATTAAATATAATTAAAAATTTGTAAAATTATTTTAGATTTTTTTTTTGTTTTGTAAATAAATTAAAAAATATACATTTGAATTTAAATAAATTATTTAAATTTTGATCTGTTGAAATATATACATCATTTTTTTGGTATATCTCACATTTCTATGTATACTCTCCATTCATTTAGAAAATGTAAGACGAAGGATGTTAGACAGTCTATTTTATTATTAGCATGAAGTTGAGAGTGTGGATGGTATGGATTGTGGAGATGTTTAGAAGTCGTGTAAGGATTATACTTTGAGGGGGAATTGATGGATTAATGTATGGTTTTAAAAATCTAAATTATGAGAGAAAAATTTAAATTAACTATTTAATTTGGTAAGAATGTATTTAAAAATTAATAATTTTTTATTTAAAATATAATTAAAAATTAGATATTGTTTTCTAATAAATTTAATTATATAAATTTAATTTAATTTAATTATTTATATTAATATTATATTATATATATTTATATATATAATTTATTAAATATTGGACTTAGTAATTTTAACCTTCTATTTTCTTAAGACTACCACCCCCATACATATATTATATTTCATTTTAAAACACACAAATATTCCAACCATAAAAATTATATTTTCAATTGCTTATTTTGGTTGCGATACCTTGCGGAAGGTTTAAAATACACATAATATGCTCATCATAGAAAATTATATATTTTCGATTGCTTTATTTGGTTGAGATACCTTGGGGAGGGTGTTTCGGAAGTACATATTATTATTTTTTCTTTATTGATAAGCATTTTTTATAAGGAAGTATAAATAATTATTTTATTTTTTAGTTTTTAATTGGTTTGAGATTAATGTGAATTTTTTTTACTGTGAAATGTTTATTTTTTTATTTGGATAGAGGTGGGTCTCTTATTTTTTTAAATAAAAGTTTCATATATTTATTTGGTGTATAATTTTTTATAGTTTTAAAATAAATTTTGACTTCTCATCCCAAACAAATTTTGAAGATTTATTATACATAAGTTATACATACAAAAATTATATGTGGAGGCTTTATTTATTATTTAAGTTATAAGTTTTAGGTTAAATGAATTATTTAAAAAAATACATTAATATTTTTATATTTTTTTGTTATTAATGTAATTAAAAAAAAATTTGCACAAATTTTACAATATATTTGTTAGCTATAAGATTCTCAAAGAGTTAAAGAAGAAAAGTATTTTCTTTTAGAGTGTTTATCTAATATTCACATTTGTTATACTTTTGAAAATATTGGTCACATTACCAAAATTTTTGATTTTTTAAGTCAACAAATCAGTGATCTAGCAACATGTCTCTCACTTATTTTTAAATATAGGAATAAAATGCTAATTTTTTTTTAATTAATCTATGATTTTCTTAAAATCTGCTAAACTATTTCTCTAACAAAACAAAAACGTTAACAATTGTTTTTAGGTAAACCACACCTGTGTTAATAAAGTGTGTTAATAAATATTGATGATCGTCGTCATTAATAATAGATTATGCATAGTAAAAAAATTAACATAGAAATGTGGTACATCTACTGTAATTTTGAGTGTGTGATCTACTCTTATTAGTCCCCACCAATGGCAAAGCAGGGACTTAGCGATCGCTATGCATTTATATTAGTTTCAGTTGACAGAGCTGTTCACTGGAATTTAGCCTAAGGTTTTGGCATTCCAATGTCAATCAACGAGATTTTAACCAAACTTTTCATTTACACCTCTTATTATAAACCTCACTTGTCTCGAAGCAGATTATAATGGACATCGTTATTCTATCCAAAGTTTATTTTTTATTCAAAAAGAAAAATTTTGTTATCCAAAGTTCATTTTTTATTCAAAAAGGAAAAATTTTGTTGCTCAAAGTTTTTTTTCATGCATGTTCTGGGTGCCTTGTTTTCCTTTCATACATGTTTTCCGTGCCCTGCATGCATCCAGTGCCAGATGTCTGATTGTTGTCCATAGCTGTCCACGTTTGCCCACAAATCCTTCCTCTGCATGTGCAGTGAGCCAGGAGCAAAGCAGAGAGTGAGTTTCAATTTTGAGCGAGTTTGAGGAGCAGAGCAAAGTTTCAGGAGCAAAGCAGAGAATGAGTTTCAGCACAAGATCGACTTTTCTCGAGAGTGAGTTTCAGCACAAGATCGCATTTTCTCGGTACCATAGAGTCATCATATTAACAAGGTAATTTTTGCTCGCCTACCTGTTGTTTTCTGCATAACTTATTAGCTGAGGCAAAACCATGGTTTGTTCCTAAGGGGGCGCGCATGTAAGCATATCCCTAATTATAACAATGCAGTTACTACGAATATACATATACCTCAGTGCTCTTTAATATGATTAGGGTAATTGAAATGCTTATGATGATACTGGTTCCTTTCACTTTTTCAAGTTCATAACATAGGGCCTTCTTATTTCGCCTGGATAGCCACTACAATACCATCACAGAAAGATTAATTTTATAGATGTACATTAAGTTCAAATCTTCATCGTTCGACACATGGAATATGCATTGCACTTATATGAAATTTTTTATTAATTATAATGAAAATTTTGGTGGGAAATTATTGGTCTTGGCCGACTGACTAGGGAATCTATTTTTGTGATGAAATCTAGTGCATAAAGTGTGAATCTATTGCTGAATACTGAATATAATCAAACCAAATTTGTTGCAAAATAGAAGTAAGATATTAAATTGAAGAGTATGTTGGCTAAACCTTACAGTTCCAGCGTGACGGATAGCCCGTTCAATATAATCATGTGGCAATGATCTGTTCGTATTCCCTTAGAAATATGGAAGACTTCAGGAACACTCTGCCTCTGCTCATAACCAAGGTTTTGGCCCAACCATGCATCGCCATGATTGACCCTCCCTCTCTATGCACACCCACAATTTTTCCTCATAGAGCATCCTCTATATCGCTATTTTTTGTGTTTTCCTCCATTTTTTTTCTTCCTTGAGATATGTAACTTTCATATTTCTTTTCTAGTCTGCAAAAAAACTCTTTGCATACTTTTCATTTCCTCAATAACAAAAGATACAAAGAAAAAGATTTTTCCCTATTTTTATAGACCATTTTTTTAATTTCTCAAAATAATATTTTTGTTCTCTACGTTTCGTTGTTAAACACAATCTATGTAATTTCTTTTAAGAAATATGTTTGCTTAATTTTTGCCGAATAAGTTTTTTACTTATAAATAAAATCACATAAATTTATTTTTTAAATATAAT
>APFE030834184.1:254820-274737 GCA_000404065.3 Pinus taeda
ATGGGAGGACGCATAGGGCAAGCGGACGAGCACGTATAGCTGGAGGAGATATACCTTGGTGTTGGTCGCCTTTGTGAAACAAAGGCCGACCCGCCAAGTGGGATAAGTCACGACGGCTCACAAACTAAACATACGTCGGCTTAACATTAAGGGGCAGATTTTACAAAATCGGGGGTCGGCTTTACCACCGACACCCCTCACCAAAGATGGCGGTGGAGGCTATATAAGAGCGGAGCCGTGAGGCCATTTGGGCATTCATTCAACCAACGAACGATCACTCAAGTCTTCACCCAAACAGCGAAGTGCAGTTCGGCGTGCGCAATCTTAGCGCAGATGTAGAAGGTAGCTCGGGTTTGGGGTCGACAAATTGAGGTTGAACGACTGTGTATTGACACCGGTCTTGGCAAAACCGCACGGTTATGTGCGCACTTGACATAAGGGGACGGTGTATGTATACGGGTCTGTTGTAAATCGGATTATGGTGCAGGCCGTGGGTTCTACGCCCGGCTCGATGTTGTAAACAGAATTGTTATGTGTAGGCCGTGGGTTCTACGCCCGGCTCACGAGTTGTAAACAGAATTGTTGTGTTGGCCGTGGGTTCTATGCCCGACACACGAACGGTTGTAACTTTGATGATATAATAAAATCAAGGGCGAACTCGTTCGGGAGTTGCCCCTCCCAATAATTATATGTCAATGTTTTGTACTCGGTTTGGCATTGCACTATAATTATGTTGGTTAATGTTTTATGATACAGTTATAAAGATTGATGAATTATAATTGAATGCAAAGGATTATAATTGGATTGTGGAATTATAAGTTAATGGTTCGGTTATAAGTTTCATGGTTATACTTATGCAGCAAAGCGGAATAAGTATTGTGAAGGCGTAGCCCATATACCCTCTCATAGAGCGTACGGTGGTGCCGCACCCACCCAATTAAGAAAAAAAAAAGATTGGGGGCGTGACAGTTGGTATCAGAGCTCGGTTTCGAGCTGGTGGAGCAGAGTTACTTGGCAGAATTTACAGGTGAATTGGAAAGGCAGTGGATGGTCAGGACCAGGTCACAAAAAAGCAAAGAGATGGCAGCCAATTCTCAAGCCAGGTCTAGCCATGCGGTAAAGGACACGGTGAGGGATACAACTCCTGAATTTGTTGACAAGGTGTTTGGGAGGATGGAGACTTTAGAAAACTCTTGGAACCAAGAGGTGGGCTCACTTAACAAAGAACGAGAGGCCATCTTAAGGGTCAAGGAGGAACTTGAAGAGCTCCGAACGTAGCATGACGAACTCAAGATGCAGTTTGAGTACACTGACTACTTGTGTACACAGCTTGAAGGAAGAGTAAAAGAGGTCGAGGAATCAAGAGATCAAGGGTTAGCAGAACTCGTAAATCTAAAGGGGAACCTCGACAAAGCAAATAAAGCTCTTGAAGAAGCCCAAGATGAGATTGCAGTGTTGAAAAGGGCCGTGAGGCACAACTCAGGTGGAGGAGTGCCTCATGTGAAGGTCAAAGAACCAGAATCTTACGACGGGACAAGGAGCGTGAAAGTTCTTGGTAATTTCTTGTGGGACATGGAGCAGTATCTAGAACGACTGAACCTATCTAAAGGAGAAGCGCAAGTCAAGGTAGCCGCCCAGTTCCTAACTAATGATGCCAAGATGTGGTGGAGGAGGAGGGCTGATCAAATTACCAATGGTAGTGTTGATGATATTACCTCCTGGGACGACATGAAGAAGGCCTTGCAGTCACACTTTAGTCCTCAAGATGAAACGTGGGAGGCAAGGACCAAGATTAAGTTCATCAAACAAACTGGGAGCTTACAAACCTACCAGCAAGAATATTCAAGCGCGGTGCTGGAACTTCCTGATATGGCCGAAAAAGACAAGGTTTTCAATTTTATTATTGGGTTGAAGCCGTGGGCTCGTAATGAGGTAAAAAGGCAGAAAATCAGGACGCTCGAAGAGGCCTTCACTGTGGTTGACAGGCTTGTAGATCATTACGACGAGACTTCTAATGAGAAAAAGAAGTTTGACAAACCAAAAGAAGAGAAAAAGAAGGACACTCCAAAGGCGGACAATACTCCAAAGGAGAAGAAACCTTTGAAGTGCTTGTTATGTGCAGGTCCACACACGGTTAAGAACTGCCCTTCTAAACCAAAGATGGTCGCTGCCACTCAAGCGGAAGAAGAGGACAATGCTTCCGTAGGAATGATGCAGATCCTCGGAGCCTCTGCTACAACGGAGATAACCTCTAGGAGGAATCCGGAAAGAAATAGATTGGAATATGTGCGCATGAAGATTGGTGGGACAGAAGTACTCACGATGGTTGACAGTGGGGCTTCGCACAATTTCATGAGCGAAGACACCGTAAGGAGACTGGGTGTAAAGTTTGTGCCAGTGGAAGCACACATGAAGACCGTAAACTCTCCTCCGACAGCAATTCTTGGCATAGCTGAAAAGGTGGACACGATACTTGGTGAATGGTCCGGGAAGGTAGACTTCACCATAGTACGAATTGACGACTACGAAGCAGTGCTAGGAATGGAATTCATGAAGCAATTCGAAGCTATGGTAGTGCCTCATCTGAGAAAGCTCTTCATTTATGATGGGAGGGAGGATGTGCCCATAGGTGTTCCTACCATGGGAGTGACTAAAACAGATCATAAACTAGGAGGGATGCAGGTGGAGGACAAGGAAAAAACAAACAAGCGGTTGTCTACCATGGAGACAAAGCTTGTTGAACAGGATTTGGTCATCAAGTCACTCTCGGATAGCGTCTTGGATTTGTCAAGGAGGCTAGAGTTGATGGAAGACGATGACGATGTGGACAATGTATATGCAAGACCGAACATCCAGAAAGAGGACCGAGAAGCATATCTACGACGAATGGAGGTTGAGGATCCAGACAGATGGATCGAATTGGTTAGTGAGAGAGAGCCACCCGGCTCATCCCCTTTGTGATCTTCTTAAAAGATATGAGGGTTGGGCTCATTGTTGACTGCTCAAGGCAGTGAGCCCTTAAGAGTGATTGGGCAGATGTGATGATCTCAGCGTGCAGCAGAAAAATGGGGGTTCCCATGAACCTGGGCAGGGGGATCATAAAACAGGTGTGGACACATTGTTAAGATGTGTAACACTTGACCGATTATATAAAACAGTATGGTGATCTGATGGAGGCCGAATCATTGATGGAGGAGTCTAAATTGAGGTTGCTGATGATTTCGGTGGAAGACCACCGGGATGAACTGTTGTCGGGACGACAACATCTTAGGGTGGAGGAGCATGTCACACCCTGAGGAATCGGGCGCTCCGCACGACAGGCTGGCGACCCACACGATGGGCGAACATGGTTCACCCGGAAGCGGGCACGACCCGGGCGCATCAAATGAGCATCGGGCAATGCTACGCGTTCATTAACCGGTTGGAGGACAAACGGGCTCCACGCACAATGGGCGGGCGACCCGAGGGCGACCCACGCCCGAGTGGCGGACGCCCTAAACGGAGGAACCAACACGGGACTAGACGACAGCGAATAGTGCACGAGACCACGGGCAGAACGAGGTTGGGACGAGTCGGGCAGCACATACCTGTCGACACCATAACCGAACGGAACACACGATGGGCGAACGTGGCTGTGGCGTAATGCTATGGGCAGTGCGCAGGGCGCACGCCCGTTCAACAGTTCGGGCAATTCAATAACCCGAACGCACATAACAGTCCAGCGGTCGAACGAGCGGTCGTTAACAGTTCAGAGCAGCGGTGGGGCAGACAGTTCGAACGTATGGGTGAACGACAAGGCAGAGGGCCGCACATAAGACGCGCCCACCCGCCCGGACAACAGCGTGCAGGACGACACGGCAGTAACGTTGGGTGCACCCGAACGAACCCGGGTGTGTCAAACATCAAACGGACGACAAGCGACGGAGCAGCGAGGTGAAGTGGCAAACAATCCACACGATGGGAGGACGCATAGGGCAAGTGGACGAGCACGTATAGCTGGAGGAGATATACCTTGGCGTTGGTCGGCTTTTTGAAAGAAAGGCCGACCCGCCAAGTGGGATAAGTCACGACGGCTCACAAATTAAACATACGTCGGCTTAAAGATTAAGGGGCGGATGTTACAAAATCGGGGGTCGGCTTTACCACCGACACCCCTCACCCAAGATGGCGGTGGAGGCTATATAAGAGCGGAGCCGTGAGGCCATTTGGCCATTCATTCAACCAACGAACGATCACTCAAGTCTTCACCCAAACAGCGAAGTGCAGTTCGGTGTGCGCAATCTTAGCGCAGATGTAGAAGGTAGCTCGGGTTTGGGGTCGGCAAATTGAGGTTGAACAACTGTGTATTGACGCCGGTCTTGGCAAAACCGCACGGTTATGTGCGCACTTGACATAAGGGGACGGTGTATGTATACGGGTCTGTTGTAAATCGGATTACGGTGCAGGCCGTGGGTTCTACACCCGACTCGCTGTTGTAAACATAATTGTTATGTGTAGGCTGTGGGTTCTACGCCCGGCTCACGAGTTGTAAACAGAATTGTTGTGTTGGCCGTGGGTTCTATGCCCGGCACACGAACGGTTGTAACTTTGATGATATAATAAAATCAAGGACGAACTCGTTCGGGAGTTGCCCCTCCCAATAATTATATGTCAATGTTTTGTACTCAGTTTGGCATTGCACTATAATTATGTTGGTTAATGTTTTATGATACAGTTATAAAGATTGATGAATTATAATTGAACGCAAAGGATTATAATTGGATTGTGGAATTATAAGTTAATGGTTTGGTTATAAGTTTCATGGTTATACTTATGCAGCAAAGCGGAATAAGTATTGTGAAGGCGTAGCCCATATACCCTCTCATAGAGCGTACGGTGGTGCCGCACCCGCCCAATTAAGAAAAAAAAAAGATTGGGGGCGTGACACTTTCCTTCTGGGTGCACGTGATACACATGATTCCCGCTATCTTCTCGCAAGCATTATCCATTTTGTGTTTAGACGATATTACCTTGACCGTTACATGAAAGGGCTTGTGGGTAAACTAGCAATTGTCCCAAAAGGTACAAAGAGAGGCCGATATGATTTTTAAATTGGAATTGTTGAATTTTTCTAGAAGAGATGTTGGTTCAAGTATCTTTCTAGTTGTACTCTTTGATCCTTTGTTAATATGGAATCAATAGAATTTTCATCAGAGTAGACTACTTTGATCCAAAACACCCAAAAGAACATAATAAACCCTGAACACGTCAAATATAAATGAGGAGCACAATTCCTAAGAAGAATAATAATAAATTGTACTATGACTTTGTAACGAATAAAATATATAAATAATATAAATATAATGTAAAAGATAATAATCATAAATAATAGTTAGTTAAGCTAGTAATTAGGTTGAAGAGGCATGTCTAATAGGACATGACTCTTCATGAAGAGACGCTTGCTTGATATATAAGCAAGCCTCTCATTTTCATTGTAAATCAAATCATTCTCATTCTTATTCATTTTATTTAATATAATATTTGTATCCTCATGGATATCTTTATATTCCAAGTCTTCTGGAGTAATTAATTTGAAGAAGGAACTTTCTTCGCTTCATTTGGTATCAGAGCCACATTTGGTTGATCACCAGGCCTTTGGCTATCAACCTATCATCAACCTTGTCGCTGTCATAATTGAAGCCTTTAGCTATCAACCTATCATCAACTTTGTTGTTGTCATAATTGAAGCGTTTCGCCGCATATTGGGAGATTCTCCATTTTTTAGGTCTTTGGCCATTTGCTTAATTAAAAAAGAAAAAAAAACTATTTAAAAACAAAATAAAAATAATAAAGAACAAAGAAGAAGGGTATAACAAAAAAAAAAGAGGAAAGGAAATAATATATTCTGAACAAACAAACAAAAAAGTGAAAAATATATATATATATACACAAAAAGTTTTACATTATTGATAAAAAGTGCATAATAAATATAAGCGGGAACCCTTTTCAAGTATATTTAATATTTTTTACGTGGAGAGAAGCCCGTGGTTTTAGAAACCGATTGGTTATTGCCCGTGGTTTTAGAAACCAGTGGTAAGTTTACATTTTTACGTGGAGAACATTAACTGAGGGTTTAGAAACAACCCATGGTAATTGCCCATGGTATTTTAGAAACCATTAGTAATTGCCCGTTGTTTTAGAAACTAGTGGTAAGTTTTACATTTTACGTGGAGAACATTAACCGAGGTTTTAGAAACAACCCATGGTAATTGCCCGTGGTATTTTAAAAGTAAAAGATATTTTGATAACGTTGGAGGAAAAAAATGTGATCTAAATAATTTTAATCATTCAAATCTAAAGATTGTGACCGTACCAAGAGTCACGTCTCATCCAAATTTTATGAGAAAAAACATATTATTATAATTATAAAAAAGGGATACTATATAAGCTTTATATAGTTACATATAAAAGGAAAAGCGGGTCTCAAAAAGTATATATAAAATTTTATATAATTATAATTTTATAATATATATAAATTAAAATTATAATAATATATATAATTATAAATATTTATATTAAAAAAATTAATTATTATGATACAATTTATTAAAAAGAGTGAACAAAAAGAAGAAAAAGAAGAAGAGCAATATTTGAAATGATAATATAATATATATATTATATATATATGATTTTTTATAAGAAGATGAAGTGGCAAATATAATTTTTTATAGATTAAAAGAAATATACAAAAAGAAAGGAGAAGTATTAATAAAAAAAAAAAGAGGAAAAAAAAGGAGAGAGAATATATCATATAAAAAAATAATAAATAATAAAAAAATAAAAAAATAAATTCTTGAAAAAAAAATTATTAAAAAAGAAGAAGAGAAAAGTAATTTAAAAAAATATTTAATATTCAAGAAGCAAAAATGGAGTCTAATACAAAACTGAAGGCCATAAGATTCCCAGAAACTGCACCCAGAGACGGTAAAGCATTATTTAACATTAAAGGAACTCTCGCAGGAAAATATGTTATTATTTCTATTTCTCCGGGAGAAGATGCAAATTATATAACACCTAAAATCGCAAACCAACTAGTGATTCCAGAGTCAAATATAACTGAAAAATTTGAAGTAGGACTTTTTCGCAATAAAATATATGACATAGCCAATTTACAGTTGAACATTGAAGATTATACATTTGTATCACAATTCTCAGTTCAGACCCTATGGAACAATCAAGGGGACATTATTTTGGGTTTACCTTGGATGGAAACTTTAGGTTCCTTTATTCTAAATACTAAGAAAAAGTTTTTAACATTTTCTTACAAGAAGAAGAAAATAACGCTCCAAGATTTTACACTAAAACCAAATTTAGTAACACCAAAAGATATCTGAGATATTTCAAAAGTAATATTTCAAGAAGGTAAAAAGATATTACAAAATATGCAAAAAGAAATTGACAAAATCAATGTTGACAAAAATGAAGAAGTTTCTCGATTTAAAAACCATAGCGAAAAAATTCTGACACAAATTAAGAAACTTAAGAAGGATAAGAAGTCATTAGAAGGCCAAGTCCAACAACTTATCAAGAAGGAAGCATCAAATGTAGGAATTCAAGTTGATGAGAAAACAACAAATATCGATTCAGTGAATGTCACAGCTCAGGAAGAAGACGAGCAAGTTGAAGAAAACACACACTTGGATGTTGCAGTTCAAACAATGAACATCCCTAGTGAATGTTTCATAACCAACTCAACAACATCTTCGCCAGAAGAAAATATAAAAATTGGCACATGCCCAATAAGGAAAAATCAAACAAAAAAGGTTCCATATCGGCATCCAAATCATGAGAACAGATGAATCAACCATGCTACATGTTTGAACCAGTCAGAACCGAAACAACAAACTAATGTTCCAAAAAAGAGTAATGTAACCTCAACCCAGTGCTATGAGGACAAGTCATTACAAAGTTTTAGTGATCAGAATGTTATACAGAAGATTAGTCTAGGATGGTCTGATCCTTTCTCAGTGCGACAATTTTGTTTGTCACTAAGAAGATCATATCAGCTTGTATCGACAAAGATGACTGTTCCAAGAGATAAAGACTTTCAAAGCCGAAAAAGAGATCAAGCCTTTTTTCATCGACAAGCTTTGAGGACAAAGCCTTTTGAGGAAGGAGGCAATGTAACGAATAAAATATATAAATAATATAAATAGAATGTAAAAGATAATAATCATAAATAATAGTTAGTTAAGCTGTAATTAGGTTGGAAGAGGCATGTCTAATAAAGACATGACTCTTCATGAAGAGACACTTGCGTGATATATAGCAAGCTGCTTGTTCTCATTGTAGATTATCATTCTTATTCTTATTCATATATTTAATATAATATTTATATCCTTAATGGATATCTTGATATTCCAAGTATTTTGGAGTAATTAGTTTATAGAAGGAACTTTGTTCGCTTCATTGTCAGAGTCCCTATAATATTAGTTTTGAAGTCTTCTATTAGATTGCCGATTTCTCTGTGGGTTATACCTCCACCGAATCCCAGACGTTTATAATGCCCCCACCTAATCCCATGAACATCATAAAGATGCTCCTTTTAATGTGGAGGGAAATAATTTTAGTTTTGGGGATCAGTGGTATAGTCATACCCTCAGCATAATACATCAAACTCAGAGAGAAATGCATCTAGATCCTCTGATGTTAGGCCATGGAATGTAGGGATATTCGAGATATTCTAGAGAGGAATGACTTTCATAGGTTTGTTAACTGTTGTCCACGATGGGATACTGAAGTGTAGAGGTTTGAGGTGTTTATTGGTTCTAGGCCATTTCATCAAATATGTGCCAATACCCTTCTGGAATTTCTAGAGAGTTATTCCTAAGATGACTAGAAGGACTAGGAATGAGCTTAACAACACTTCCCTGGTCTGGGATAATGAGTGTTCCTTGTTGAACTATTACCTGGGGGGATCTTGGCTCCTCAGGTGCTTCTGCTTCATTTTGGATAAACTTAACATCACTCCCCTTATCTGGGCTGCTGAGTGTTTGAATTATTTTGAGAGGGGATCTTGGCTCTTCTATTTCCCCTATTTCTCCTCCTCCTTCTTGAAGATTACTAGATCTTCCTTCTTGTAAAGAAATTGGGCGAGAATTCTCAATTTCTTGAAAATCTTACTCAGTTTCTTCTATTTTTCTGTGCACCTCAGTAAAGGCTATAGGTGGTGAGCCTGTAGCCCGAAGGGAGCTAGTAGGTTGTCTAGAAGCAACTTTTCTAGGGCCTACTAATGACTGAGATTCGACTTTCTTAATTATATCATCTATGAAGGTTCATGGACCAAGGGTCACTGGTCCCTTAGCTTTGTCAGGTTTGGGTAGTGGTTTTGGATTATTTTCAAGTTTTTTCTTCTTAGTCATACACACAACTCAAATATTTATTTCTACCCTAAGTTCTTTAACAATCCTGCTAGAAATTGGGTGGGGGAGCAGGGCTTTACATCCTTCGTATGCAGGTTCTTACCTTCCATTTTTAATACCCAACTCTTTCCTAACAAGCACCCATCAGATGCACACTACTATTTAGATATGGCTATAGTCTCCCCAGCAATATCGCCAAAATGTTGAGCTATAAAAGGTGTCTTTCTAACTCCTAATTATCTTCACATTACTTATCAATCCGGGCAAGATTTTCTATTTCAAGAGTGTACAAAGTATGTGGCAGCTATTTATTCAAGAGTAATGTTTCCAAATTGTAGTACAGTACTTTGAAATACAAGCGTAAACAGATGCTTTAAATAAAACTCACTTGCAATTAAAGGAAACTAAATTATTGATTCGACAAAGTAATAGCAATTATCAGTCAAGGACATAGTAGTAATAACTCATTCCTTGTTTAACTGATGTAAACTAAATCAAGCATAAATAAGATCCTTATTCTAAGAGCTTTGAGAGTAATACCCAATGTTCTTTATAGTTGTTGATCTCACACACCACACTAAGTAACCAATTGGAAATGGAAATGAGTTAAATCAACAATGCTACTGCATCTAACCAAATGAGATAATTATGCTTACTATAAGAATGCGAAAAGGCAAGCCTAAATGAATGTAGAAATTAAATGAGAAACAATGCTATACAATGGAAATGAACAAAAAAACTTATGTAATTGTAATGAACAGGAAAGCTAAGTTACTGAAATGAACAGTGAAGCTCTGTAAATAAAATGAACAACACAACAATATACTTGCAAAAAGTAGTGATCTTGTCATGAGGGAAATGAACAGCAATGCAATTCAATTACAACATATAAAACAGATCAACTCATTAAGTCTGGAAATATGAAATAGTAAAGTGATGCGATTACAATAGATAGAAATGAAACCAAACCATCACACGGCAGAAATCATAAAGGAATGATACAATAACACCAAGTGAATCCACCAGGGCTGGGCCCTTAGCTGCTAGTGAACACCACCGGATTACTTTAGTATGAAAGAAGAAACAACAACAATATTATATATTAATCATATGCAAAATGGTTACATCGAGTTTTTACTCTGTTTCAGCAACAAGAGTCCATGATCAAAGTAAAAATACAAAACTAATTTCCGAATAATCCTCCATTCTTTACAATTGTTGTCCCTTTATAATGGCCATGCAGATAAAATAGTAGCAACAAATAGAATAGTAACAACAATCCCTCAGGATCAAGGGATCCTGAGAGATCTGCTCAATCTTCCATCTTCAGTTAGCTCTTTGCCTTTTGCGCTGATGTTGTGATCTTCTCTATCCTTATCCATAACTATGCGCTCCATCCTTGGCTTGCTGCATGTGCGCTGCTTCTTGGTGAAGGAACAACAGTTACTCCACTTTGTCCTTTTCCTTCTATCGAGTAGGGAATGGTAGTTTTCTATTTCATCGCTTTCCTACATGAGAAAATACAATAATTAGCTAAATTGTAATAATAAATAGTTCCCTAGTTTTTACTATAATGCTTTTATATGAGTATCTTTTAGAACATAAAGGGGATATAATTAAAGGAAAGGATGATGAAATAAATGGCAAATTCATACCTTTTTCATAGCTTAACACCTGGAAGTTCATGGGACAATAAATTCTAGAGGTCGTAGAGGATTCCTGCCACAATCAAAAGGTATGCCCCAGCCTGAACTCCACTTTTATTTCTCTTATTCCTAAATCTTTGAAATCTTAAGATCTGGAAGGATTTCCTCCTATTGCCTTGTGTAATGTTATTTATAAAATCATTGCTACTCTCTTTGTAAAATAGATAAAATCCCTCTTGTCAAATATCATCTCTCCTGACCAAACGAGATTTTTTGAGGCTAGGCAAATCTTGGACGGGCTCATAACCTCTCAAGAAGTAGTACACTCTCTCAAGGAAAGAAATATTTCAGGTATGATGATTAAGTTGGAACTTTCCAAGGTTATGACCAGCTAAGTTGGGCCTATCTTAATAGTATTGTCAAAGCCTATGGTTTTCCCAAAGATGGATAAATTGGATCCTTGCCAGGACATCCTCCCCTGTCATCTCAATTCTGCTAAATGGGACTCCTATCCCCACTTTTAACCCAACCCGAGGCCTAAGACAAGGAGATCCGTTATCCCCTTTCCTGTTCATTATTGTTGCAGAAGAGATGGGTTATTTTATAAAAAATGAGGTTAGAGAGTTTAGGCTTAGGGGCTTAGGGATTTGAGGTAATGATTTAGCCATCAACCACCAACAATTTGTGGATGACACCATGCTCTTATTCCAAGTCTCCCTTAGGGAAGCTCGAAGAATAAAAGAGATTCTTAGCACCTTTATGGAGGCCTTTGGGACAAAGATAAATAATGAAAAGTATTGTATCTTCTTTTTTAACACTCAGGGGAATGTCAATACCTATATTTCCAGGATCTTGGGGTTTAGTACTAGAAACCACCTATCTAAAGACCTAGTTATGCCCCTCTATGACAACTCCCTAAAATTATCCTTATGGTAGCAGATCCTCCAAAAGCTGCAGGGAAAGCTAAGCCACTGGGCCTTTAGATTCCTCAACCTAGTTGGTAGGACTATCCTTCTTAAATCAATGCTCCAATTGATAGCCATTTATCAACTCTCAGGTATGGTAGCCCCTAAGGGGTGTGATCCAAAATGGTTGCCATATTCAAAAAATTATTGTGGGGAGGGCTCAACAGGTCAGGAAATGGGCATTGGTATGCTGACAGGGCCTAGTGAAAAGAAAAATGGAAGGAGTGTTAGGCCTCAGAGACCCTTATATTTTAAATCAAGTAATGGGCACAAAAATATGGTGGAGATGGATAGGAGGTGGAAAGAAATTATAGAAAAGGAAATATAATATGCCTGAGATAACTAAGGATATTTTGCAATATATAGATTCTCCCAAAAGATCAGCAATGTGGAACTTAGCAGCCCAAAACAGGAACTTCATAAATGAGCATGCCTTTTGGGAAATCCATAATGGCAAACCAACAAGGTTTTGTGAGGACTATTGGCAACAAAGAGAACTAATGATAGAAAAGCAAGACATCAAGGACATATATCAATACACCATAGACAAGAATATACACCAGGTGGAGCAATTCTGAAAAGAGGACCAATGAATGGGAAGTTGGAGGAGATGGAAAAATAAGGAATATCGGTGTCAGGTCATAGACACCGACCAAGGGATAGTGCTAGACAAAGCACTAACAATTAACAATCTGAAATGATCCTGATAACCTGAGATGGGGGCACACTACAAAAGGAACCTTTACCATAAAAGAAGCATATGACCTCCAAGTAGGAGAAGCCCAAGATGAGCAAGACATCATATGGAAAAAGATATGGAAGGGAGGATGGTGGCCAAAGGTATCTCAATTCCTTTGGCTGGTATGCAAAGGACAAATCCTAAATTGGGATCAACTTGAGAAAAGGGGCTTCCACGTTCCTTCCTTCTACTGGCTTTGTCACCAGAACACAGAAGATATCGAGTATATGCTTAAC
Organism: Pinus taeda; assembly: GCA_000404065.3. Classification (NCBI taxonomy): domain Eukaryota; kingdom Viridiplantae; phylum Streptophyta; class Pinopsida; order Pinales; family Pinaceae; genus Pinus; species Pinus taeda. The sequence goes on from APFE030834184.1 coordinate 267,808, forward strand.
ACATGCCCATTTTCTGAACAAAAATGGAGGCAAATGCAAGGAGTTTTTGAAAGAATGGATCGAGATCGTCACAACATTAAGGAAGAAAATCCTCCTTTAGTGAAGCCACATATTCTTAAGCCCGTTAGTAAATCGAGCATGGGGGTTGGCCTTAGGATTAAATTTATGGGCCATATGGAAAGAGAGGAATTGCATAGGCTTTAAAAATAAATCCTCATGTCAAGAACAAGTGTGGGAAGGAATAGTTTAGAACATCAGGAAACGATCTTAGAAGAGCAGTGGAACCAAGAAGATTGGCAATTCCCCCCCCCAAGAAGCTTGAATTTTACAAAAACTCAATCTATCACCAAAAATGATTGCTCTCACTGCTTGGAAAAAAAACTAGATGAGCTCGATATCCCTGGCTCACTTTACTATCCCAGGAGAAGCATTCATAAAACTCAATTTTGACGGGGCATCAAAAGGGAATCCGGTAGTGGCAAGCTTAGGTGGCCTCTTCCATGATATCCAAGCCAACACTCGGCAAATATATGCTCATTCATGCAAGATAGAAAGTAACAATGAGGCAAAGTTTCTGCAGTAAGACAAGGACTTCTAATAGATGTTAGGATGGGGTATCAAAACATAGTGGTGGAAGGAGACTCAAGTCTAGTCACAAACACTCTAGAAAATATGAAATTTCTCTCTCATCACCGCACCGTGTGTTGTATCATGTTATATCGCACCCATGTCGAGACACATTTATAACACAATAGGGTTGAAAATAAGGCTTTCTGTCTTCGAATGCTATGAAAAGAGTCTACATCACTCTCATAACAGATCATTCACTTAGGATTTCTTACGCTTTCTATTGAGTATTTCTAACCCTTTAGAATCTATATCATAGTAATAAGACATTATTAATGGGGCTTTCATGATTGGATTTCATTTCATTTCCTAGTCAGAAAGGTATCAAAAATGTTTAATAAAAATAATCGTGCAAAGAAAAAGAAAATTTAACCTTCGAAAACGTTAATTACAACAACGTTAATAATGAAATAAAAAAACTATATGAATACCTAAACTGCATTTTTATGGAATAATTCATGACAACGGCACATGGTATGGTTTTTCAGCAATGTACCAATTCGCACCACTGCATTACCGGAGATTCGCCCAGGGTAAAACGGTAGAAAGCCCATATTTACAATTCCCTAGCAGACTAAACTGCCAAAGCTACACAAATCTCGCCTGTAAATCCTATGGAAACTCCTGGATTATGTGAAGTTAGTGATGAGAGAGACCACAGAGATTTAAAAAGATGAAGGCATTGAGGCTATCTAGCTCTGAAATTCGGCCCTGCATAGAGGGCATTCGAGCTTAACAAAAAACCACCGGCCAATGCACCTCGGATGGAAAAGGTGATTGCAAGGCAGTCGACTTGCATTTTGTCCAGCAACGAACCTATCATGACAAATGGCACATATCAATATCTCGCCCTCACCATCATCCATTCCAATGGATTGCGCAGGAATGGTAAGGGTTTGGGAAGAGTCAACAGCCGCAACAGCAGCGGCTACGGGATAACGGTGATGGAGAGCAAGGTATCGCTGTCGAAAATGAGGATGAAGATCAAAACGTTCAACTCTTACTTCTATACAATTACTATCGTCGTTTTCCAAGAGTTGAAGTACCCGACGATAATTTGGAAAAGTGCCACTCCATACAACTTGTTGGCTGCACACATTTCCGTCTGGCCGACTCCAATCTATGATCATTCGCAACAAAACAATGTTCATGTTTTCAGCCATTGCAGCCTCCATATTCGTTTGGCCACTGTAGTTGGAAGGACGCAGTTCATAGATGGCGTTCTGTCCAATGTCATCTAATCGACGTACGGACACATTATCCCAAACATTCTCCAATTCCCACACAAATCTGTTCTCTGTTTCAATCCTTCTAAACACCACACTAGATACCAAGTGTTGTTGCTGAACATCACTTGCATTTAATTCCATGGATGCCGATTGTTCATCTGAAACCACGTAACTTTCCCATACCGTCTCGTTCCCGCTCACCTGACCACTAATTCTCTGAAAGATTTCTTTCACAATTTTGATATATCTTCCATTTCTTGATTCGTCCATCCTGTCGCTTTCGGAAAGATATGTCGCAGAAGTTTCTGAACGTACCGCGGAGAAACACTGAAGATGATACCGCGATCACACAGCTTTCCTCATATCATTTTAAAGTTAATATACTTTACCATGACATTAGTTATGGTTATGGCAGGCCGACACAAAAAGTTTTTGCGTTTTTCTTTTTAATTTGGAAAAATGTTCTAGTTTTTATTTCACCTTCTAAAAGCATACACAATTATATTTTTCCACATGTTTCTTTAATTCTATTTTTTTCCATATTCAAAGTTTTATCAACAATTATATTTTTCTACATGCTTCTTTAATTATATTTTTTTTCCATATTCAATGTTTTATCATCAATTTTAACAATCTAATACATTCAAAATAGAAATAAAACATCTAAGAATGTATTTTCATAATTTTATATATAACATTAGTATTTAAAAATAAAATAAATACTATAATCAAAATTGATAAAGAATAAGTTTTGATTAAGTGTAGCAAAGATCACAAATATGATATTTTTCTTTCCCATTATTTTATTGAAAAAGAAAGTAGTAATATTGTAAAATGTTTCATTTTTTTTTAGTTTTTGTATTTAATGTTAATCAAAATTTTAGTTTTGCATAGAACATCAATTTTCATATTTCTCTTTTTGGACCTATGATCTTGGAAAAACACAATCAAATATTTGACTTCAGCTAGGAAAAAGTTTACCAATAGTTTTTGACATATTTATTTATCATTCATTCATTTTATGACAATATTTCTATAAATTGTTAGTTCTTTGTTCATTTCTCATAGACAATACTAATTCAAATGTCATCAATTCGACACAATTACTTGATCCCTATCCCATCCTTGTCCTAAAATTGATGGACTCATTGTGTCCTAAAATTGATGGATTGATTATATCTAAAAGATACAACCCTCTCTCTCCACATATTCGAGATCCCATTATCATGAACTATCAAAAATATTTATGGAAGCGCCTTATCAATTAGTTTTTAACCACTACCCTTAGACAAATTTTCTCTTTACAATGTACGAAATTTCTTTATAGGTTAAGGTCATTAGGTACAAAATTTACTGAATAAATATACTTTTATTTAAAAAATGAAAGCTTCGTGACCATCCATATCACCCGTTCCACTGTTAATGGAACAACACTAGAATTATTTCTTCGTATATTCCCTTCCCTACTCAATTCCTAGATATCTTGAACCCATTGGCTACAAAATTTATTCAAAAAAATGGAATTTTATTTATAAATCGAAAGCTTCATGGTCATCCATATCACCCATGGAAATGTTAATGGGAGAGCATTAAAATTGTTTACTTGTCTATTTCCATGGGGCTTCACTTACAGAGCAATACCATACCACGTGGGTTCATATTGGGGGATATATATTGAGGAAAATTTGACTTAATATATTGGGGGATATATAGGGTGTAATGGGTTTTTATATTGGCAAGTATAAAAAATGGAATTCAAAGTTAATGAAAAATTATAGAGGGGTATAAAAAATGTTAATGAAAAAATGGATACCTACAATATCTAGTCAAAGTAGGGGTTTTTTAAATTAGGGAGGTGTATTGGGTTCATATTGCTAGGGGTTAAATAATGTTATTTTTAGAGGTATTTTCCTATATATAGTCAGATTAGGGGTATTCTTTAATATGCCATGAATGCACGCGATATGTTAGAGGTTGATTGAGTGAATCCCCCTGTGTATTTCATACTCAATTCTTGAAACTTACATAAATAAAATCCACTAGAAAAATATGTTTTAATCTTGTTATGACCTCCACTTCAAGCACACTTATTTAGAACATTGACAATGCATGAAAAAATTACTATTTTTCTTGTGAATGAGTCTATAATGAGCACATGTGTGGTGTTCCTCCCAATTCCTCTTCTATAATTTTTCCAAAGTTAATAATTTGTTCATTAATAAACACTACATAAATAAATATTCTTTAGGAAATTTCAAATTCCAATGATATTATTACCACCATTGAAGTTATAACCTTCATCCTTTTATGCTTAAAAAAATATATCGAATCTTGGGCATGTAAACGCCCAAAGGCTAAAAATATCACTCTAGTTCATCTTGATTTTCCTTAGTTCAGACATGATTCCCTTCTAAACATGATCAAAAAACATTCTATGAAACTACTTCATTGCCTATTAAGCATATCTTATCAATCATAAGTCATTCCTGCCTCCACATTTAAATTGTAGGTGGTTTTAGAATGTTGGAAAGCATGCAAAAACCTATTTTCGTTAGTTATTACATTAGTTTTGTTTCGATTAGGAAATATATTCCTCGCTTGACCCATGCATCCTCCCTTATCTGAACAATAGTCACCACACCTACCTTCCAAACTAGAGCCTACCTTGCCTCCGCCCTCCCCCCATCAAAGGAAAATCCTTCAGAATTGTCTCCCACATCACTAAAATATTATGCTGAGATTTGTCAATAGCACTTATCCAATATTCCATTGAATGTGGATAAATATATTTTTGAATCACTAATTAACACCACAATTCTTCACCTTGAAAAATTCTCCAAACACTCTTCACTGCAAAATAAAGATTACTTCAACTCAATGGATTGGATGAACAAAAAATGTATGCCATTCTCCATACAGATGTAGTTCAGCTTTAGAGAAAGATATGGCATGAGAAAAGCATCAAGGAGAAGCAATTCCAAGAGGGAGATTGGGCACTACTCTATGATTCAAGACATAAATATTTCAAGGGCAAGCTAAGGACAAGATTTCTGGGACCCTACACTGTGGAGAAATCCAATGACAATGGTTCAGTTCTAATCAGAACCATTGATGATGAAGCCATCCCCATGCTTGTCAATGGACATTGATTGAAAGTCTACAAGAAACCCCTCTCCAAGTGAGAGTTCATTGAAGATTTGAATAAGACAGTGATGGTAGTGGAGCATGTCTTACCCTCCACTTCATCCACTCATTGAAGAAGAAGAAAAAAATAAAAAATAAGGACTCAAGTGAAAACCTCCATGAGGTGCTTGAGTCTGATCATTAGCTTGAAAACCCCTCCTGAGGCAGCCCAATGATGTCCAAAAAATAAAAAAGAGGAGAGAAAAATAAGATCCCTGGGTGAAAACCTCCCTTGGAGGCGCCCAGGGCAAACAGTTAGGGTGAAAACCTCCCTCAGGCACCCTCGTTGTTTTCAAAAAAAAAAAAGAGAAATGAATTTCTAGTTGCATTGCAGGTTTGCAGGAGGACTACAGGAAGTAGTAGAAGGTGCCAAGGGAGCCCTCAAACCAACAACAACACCTATCCTACCTTCCCATAGTTTTCTCCATCATTCTTTGCATTTTTTTCACCTCATTGTGCTTATTTCTCAAAACTATGTTTTCTACAGGAGGCTTTGTGTTTTCCATAGGAGGCTCTTATAGGAATTACAGAGAGCCAGAAATGGATAGAAAAGGAAGTTTGAGGGATAAGGAAGCTTCATAAAGAATATATAAATCCTCCTACAGTCTTCAAACCTCCTTGCCATCATGTCCAAGCCTTCATCACACCCCAAGCATCATTCTTCTTCCTGTACAAGAAAAACACAAAGGAAAAAACAAAAAATAAGAGAGAAGGCGGCACCATCAACCTTACCTGAAGCCTACCTATTACCTCTCCATCTCTATCTACATCTCTAGCATCATCCTCACAGCTCCAAGCATAGAAAGAAGCTGATGTTTCGAGGGGAGAAGAAGCTACAGGAGCTCCTGTAGGAATTCCTGTAGTAGTTGATCCCATTAAAATCCAGCATTAGGAGAAAGAGGGTGCAAATATGGAAGTTGAAGAAGACACCTGAAGCTTAGATCCAGCTAGAGAAGAACCTGTACAAGACATAGCCACACATCAGCAAGAAGACATCATGCAACAAAAGAAACGAAGGCATGCAACAGAGAGAAAGAACCACATCACCTCATAAGCAAATCCATTCGGATCTTAGGTAAGTAACTAACCCGCTCTTCTGTTTGCATTTGTGTAGTTAGAAGGCATGAAAAAGTAATAATATGGTTGAGGTTGAATGAGGGAAACATGTCCAGTTAACTTGGCCACCTTCATCTAGTTTACTCCACTCATCCGAAGATGTCACCCACAGGTACGCATAGTCAATTCAAGAAAGATGTCAAGGACAATTAGTGGAGTAAGTGTGAACTCCGATGCAATCATAAAGGACGATTACGAGGAAAGTGCCATGATGAAAAGGCAAGTGGGGACCAACGCTTTGAATATGGCCAACGTACACGTGGCCAGCTCACCCTCGATCACTGGAAATATCCATAAAAAGCATTAAGTACTCCTCCCCAAGCACTCTCACCACCTTTTCCTTCATTATCTCCTCGAAACTCCACTACTGCAATCTCCTCGTGCCCCCATAGACTCGTAACCATCGTTCTCCATTGATCTCTACCATATTCCTACTCTCGGCATTTTCTACGGGAGCACTTATAGGTTTTACAAGAGAACCTATAGGAATTCTACAAAAGGGCCAGCAGTCTTCTATAGGAGGTCTAGTGAGTTGTTTTGAAGGGAGAAAACACGGGTTTTAGCACAATTCTCAAGCTACGGAGGTAGCTTCTTTGCATATCCCCATTGAATATCAAAATATGCAAGCAGTGGTTTAATTTTGAGGAGGAAATAAAGCATTTAGGTGCTGGAAATACATAATAGAATTTATGCTTATTTCTTAAAAAAAACATAGTCTTCCTGATTCTCTATTTTTCTTCAAAAATTGTTGTCTCCTTCTCCACATTTATATTCC